>VSDK01029014.1:224530-250276 GCA_009767595.1 Symbiodinium kawagutii
GGAAAGAGTTCCTGAGCTATGAACCGACTGGGGAATGGAGCGTAAACTGAGCTTGACGGCAGCATCTGAGAGCATTGACAAGTCAGCCATAGTTATATAAGTTCATGAGCAACTCATAAAAGACTATCGTGTTTCCATTTCAGTTGCCATCATCAAATATTATTGACATGTGTGCATCGCAAGCTAGGTAGTGTAGTGTCACGCTCGCAACCACTATGACTAAGTAACCAACACATGCGGCCGTAGCGCTCGACCATCAGGTAGTTGGCCACAAAAGAAAGATAAAGTGATAAAAAATGAGCACTTCCCAGGGACGGCGAATTGTGGAAATTTACCGACTGGTTGCTTGGATGTGCTTAGTAATCAGTTGAACTAACCAGGGTAATTTTGAACGAACCAAGGGGAGTCAACTGGTTGGCCTAATCACAAATGTTCTCAATATGCTTTGTGAGATTGTGTGAACAGAACATGGTCCCCAACATCTGAAAACATCCCCCAACACAAGTTGACACTGCCATCAACAGCCCTTTTTTTGGAGGTGCAGCCCCGGTTCCAAGCAAATCCCATGGCAAAACAGCATCTGTGGTACCATTCCAGTGGCATCTGCGGCTGAGCCATGGTGGACCACCAATGCTCCACCGCTTTGCTGGCAGCAGGCCATCTGGACATGGACCTGGTACCGGCCAACCCTTGCTGTCAAGGTCATCGGCGTGGTGGTTTTTGCCGACTTTCAGCCATCCATGATGCCATGCCAAAGGTAGGAGAGGGCGAACATATCCACGTAAGGGTTTACTGTGGACACTTTAGACCCTCTCTGACTATTTGAGTGCATACCGCCCGGTCCCGTGATGATTCCGAACCATTACACTCCACCATGAGACTTCGATCAACCTGCAAAATCCGAAGTAACATTGTTTTCGACACCACTGATCTTAGCAGTCTCAGCCGCAATTCGTCGCAAACTTCTCTTGATAAAGTAGCTTTAAATGTGCCATGAATGCTTGAGCTCTACCTTCAAACACGGTGTCTTTGCCAATCTCCAGGCACCAAGTGACTGTGCCAGGGAGCATCCGAGATGCACCAGCTTTACGCTCACCTCAGCTGGGTCCCAAATGTTCATCATCATCATCATCATCATCATCATCATCATCATCATCATCATCATCATCCAATGTTCAACAATTCCAGCTGGTTTTTCAAGTTCGGCCAATCACTGGCAAACAACACTGCCATTGCCCTAACAGATTGATTAACTAGTGTTGGCAAACAAGCAGAAAGGGTTGGTCCTGAGTTTGAAGAAGAACAGCCCTTGAATGTTTTCGAAACTATCATTTCTGGGCATGTGTCACAATGAAACCTTGCACCTTTCAATTGCTAGTTCCATTCTTCAAGGACGGTCCTATATCTGGTACCACCTGCGGCCCATATCAGCTGCACTTCAATCATTGGCTCTGCATTGGCAATTTCTTTAGCGAGAATTCGGCAACTCCTTGCCCTAAACTCCATAGAACAAAACCTGATCAGATTCCCATGCCGAGGGACTGGTTTGTCTTCCTTCTTCAGGGCCTTCATGCTAACTCGAAAGCCCTTTTTGGCCATTTTTTCCTGGAAACGGCGACGCGAACTTGGGCACCATAGCATGGAGGTGGTCTTAAGCTGCAGCATGCCGCAGCCTACATGGCCTATATGGATACAACTGGACTTGAAAGCCCCATTGCGAATTCCACCGCACTGCTTCAAAACTTGCAGGGGGTTCAGCAACCGCAACCCATTGCTACAAAGTGTTCTGTGCGCAATGGGGGAGGGAAAGCAAAAGGGCACACACACACAAATCTACAGTCGTTAATCAAAGGGGCTATATATTACTCTGAACGATGAACCTCCACCATTCAAGCCCCAAAAAGGAACATGCGCATGCGGAAGCAACCACTTTTTGCTAGTGTTATCTACTCCATCCCCCCGGATTCATGGTGAGTCCTTGAACATTAATCAAACCTTTAGTGATGCCCCACGTCTCCATCAATGCTTTCTGCACTTTGAAGGGAATGAACTGCAATATTTTGGAAACAGCTTTTTGATCGACCCTACCGCGGCTGGAACAGCCAAGCATATTCAATCAGAGATCTACTGAGGATCAATCAGAATGAACCACCACATAGGACCACCACCCAGCTACATTCACCACACCATCGCAGCCCCAAGGTTCCAGCAACTTCAGATCGATTGGAGATGAATATTGCCAGCTGCAAATCTGCAAGACCTTGGCCCAGGTGTGTCAAGGTCATAGCAACACCTAGAGCATGGCCCATCATGGTGGCTGAACACACTAGGTCCCTAGGTACTGGTAGCCATCCAATATCTATGTCCATGGAAAAGCTAGAACTGACAGTGCCTCCAAGCGGCGCTCTCCAAGATGTCAATGGGAGGTGTGTTTGGGCTGCAAGCCACGCAAAGCAAACGCTTGAACAGGTATCTGAAGGCTTTCAAGGGGCCCCATCTGTGCGAGGCATGCTCACACAGGGACTTCAGCACAACAGATCTGTCCTGAGATGGAGCAAAGCGCCATCGTTCTGCTAAAGCATTTGCCAGAACGATTGGGCCTGTTAAGTGCTTGTTCGAACCTGACAGCACCTCTCTATAGTGACTCTGATTCCAAGGATGCTTATGTCAACTTGCACAGCCGATCGCAGGATGGCACCCAGCAACCTACAAAGCCCTGAAGTTGCTCTGTTGGGGCGCCTGCACACCTGTGAAATAAGAACGATGGGTGGGTTGGAAAGGGATTGTAGGCCAAAGCGTCTGCTGTCCCACAGTATGACCAAAGCCATGCTTGGTCCAGAAATACTTCGTTCACATCATCACGAAAAGGCTTGCCATATTTCAGAACCTTGTCCAGGACTCCGCTGCTGCAGACGTATAATCAGCTTGTTGCTCGCGTTTCATGACACCGCATTCCGCAAAGATCTGTGTTTCAAACATGCAATTATTACAATAATTCAAGTTCATACGAAGAAATGCATGGAGCAAACTATGCAAACAGAGTCAGCCAAGAGACTTGCGTGAGCCCTGTCTTCTCGCCAGCCTTTTCCACTGTCGCCGCCATATTTCTGGCGGTCTCCGGGTCTCCTTCCCTAACTTGAGCATACCTCGGATCCCCGTGACGCGCGAAGTACCCCAGAACCTCCCGTATCTACATCGATACAAGGCCATGCATTCCAACAAGTTGCTGTCCAACCCATCCTGACACTAGGTTTGACGGCTGGCATGTCGCAGTGTGGGAAGGTTTCTAGCACTACCTTGAAATCCAATCCTTGACCGCCGTAGTCATCATACCCTTGATGTACCGGGAGGGTTGAACCCCTGAAAAAGAAACAACAGTCATTGCCTGAAAGAATGCCATGATCTTTGGATCACCGTGGCAGTCATACGTCACTCTCACACAAGTTGGAAACACAATGTTGAAAGCAACAAGTCGGGATGTCATATAAATATGGTAGTCTACCAGTGGTATTAAATTAATTAAACATGCGATATTTATAGAAACAACTGCACTGCATCCCAGTGGCTCGTGACGTGGTACCGCATTCCGACAGTAGTGTCCACTGTAGAAAAACCATCCCAGTGCAAAAAACAAAACCAACATAACTTAAGCACATCCTGCATACCAAAAAAAGTATTAACAAAACAGCATACTTACTTGTACTTGTAATTTGATGATGTTCCTGTGAAACCCTTTGAACGACGAATCGATTTGAAGAGACCAACGACATTACAGTGTTGCGTTGTTCAGTAGGGTGAATATTGATTTCGTCTGCAACTTTGGTCGTGGTTTTTCTGAATCAACACAGCATTTTGGAATAGTTTGAATTCCTGTACACCTGATGACTATGCCATATATGAGCAGCTACTTTCTTGGAATCCAATGTTCATGACAGTTGGCTATATGTTAGGGAACAGAACCCTGCAAACTATAACTATTGCGTGGCTCAGAAACATCAATAACATTCAATGATTCAGGCGTATCCCTCAGCCATGTACTATGTCACTCTGACGTGGTAAAACGTTGGCCGAATACTCTCCCTCCATTCAAATTTTGGACATTGAGTCAAGCTGCCGCTTCGATAACCACGAGACTGGTTCTTGGCCGTCTTCCTTCCTGAGTGGCACTGCTCAAACTACATACCACCTGCATTTTGGACTTACAGGGTTCCAGTTTGTCAAAGTGACTCAAAGTCTTCAGAGAGACCAGTGAACTCATCGCCTTTACATGGTTTGCGCCAACTGTACTCCTTCATGATATTTTTTTTAATCATTCATGTTCCATTCGCAATCGAGCGGAACACAAAGGTTTGTCTGGAGAGAACTCGTTGGGATCAAAATCATGGCACTGAAAAACATCTGTCACCAGAGTAAGCGCCCAAAACGTAGTCCAATCACCTTCCAAACGTTGCCAATCCCTCCATCAACCACATACTAAAGCAGTACCATTTTACAACCAAAGGTTTCTGGTGCATACATACTATTACCACACCATACCGCACCACATGCTATGACCAGTTAGGCCAGGACCAACCACCGCACCTGCTTTCGCCGGACGTCGCCGCTGGCTCGGCGCTGGCTGCTCCGCGTGGCAACGCACGGCCGCTCGGTGCTCCGCCGCGCGGCCTGGCCACGGCTGTGGAGCGCTGGAGGATGTCCCAGAAGGGATCGGCCTGGCGAGCAGCGAAGCTCAATGCAGAAAACTCACTGAGATAGATGCGATGAATACATCGAGAAAAATATAGAAGACATAGATATATATATATATATATTGAAATACAAATTTATAAATATATTTGGATCAAGAATGGAATCACCAGCAGGTGAGAGAGATGTTTCTCTTTTCTCTCTCTCTCTCTCTCTGTCTCTTTCTCTCCATCGGTACCAAGTCATCCCGCAATCACAAACAGCTGGAGATACAAACGGTAAATCTCCAACCAACAACCAAGCAACAAGTACGCGGGGAGATCATGAAGGATATCTCTCTAATATAGATAAATAGATAAATAGATAAAATGAAAAATTAATAAATAAGTAAATAAATAGATATACGCATATATATGATGGATTTAATGGCATGTAGCCAAGCAACAAGAAAGTCTATAGATATGGAATGATAGACATGGGATATAACTCCACTCAATCAATGCCTGCCAGTATATGACGGAGAGATTCAATTCCGAATGCAGTTATCCGATATAGTGGGAATGAAGAACTGAGATCAAATATTATCTCCGTTCCCATTGCAACCAAGAGGATACAACACTTGGATATGTCATAATCACACTGGATGTGTACAGCCAAGAACTCCAGGATATATATAATGCGTGGATGTCCCTACAAAGGTGGAAATATGGAGGATGTAATGGGGACAGTACTACCGTACAAAAAATAAGGATACAAACGGATATGAAGATGTAAATGTAAATCTGGATACGTGTAAAGCTACATAGATTCCCATCAAGTCCCAGGCTCGGAGGAGAAATGGAATGTCGTGCAGGATGTCATAATAATACTGTAACCAAAAAATCGCTTTGGCCTTACCTATCATCACCCCTCAGGTCCTCAAAATTGGCTCTTCAACGTCTGTCATTTTTGGACAGATGTCTTTAGTCGGAAGCCATATCTTAACATGTTTTTGCCGGGGACATATCTACGTAATTAACAAATACTTTCGCACAATATATATATATATATATATTATATATATATAGATGTAAATATATAATCATATATCTATATATGATGTGTGTGAGTGCGTGTGTGTATGGGTGCGTATGTGGTGTGGGTGCATGAATGAATATATGTATGGAATAAAATATTTAAATATATTCAAATGATGCATATCTTTGCGATGCAGCCGCAGCTGTTCTGCATATTTTTGTTTGGAACAAGGTGTGCATGCATGTGTATCAACTTGGGTCTATGCGTCGGTGAAACGCAGGCATAGCTATTGTAGGCGACCTATCTGTCTACCTATCAGTCTACAAAATTTGCGTATGCGTTTTTTCTCTTTCTCCATTCTTTCTCTTTGCCTCGGTCTCTCTCACTCTCTCTTACTCTTTCTCACACCTCCGTCTTAAAAGATCATGGTCATGTGGGGACATGCGGGGCCACGGAAAGTGCATGGCCAATTTTGGGTGCTCCAACATCTTGTCCATTGCCTGGCTGATCTTGTCGGATGTTAGCTCCCCTTCGAAGGCATCCTGGACTGGAGCCCACGGGAGCACCACTGAGTAGAATGCATGAAAGTCCTCACCGTTCTCCTTTTGCTTTGCGTAATGTTGACCCAGGATTTAAAGAAAAAACGTGATTATTCTTTGGGGGTGCTCTGGTAATTAATAGCAATCCTGCTTTTTGTTGTCTCTTCTGCCAAGGCTCTTCTGGATCTAACATCTCTCTCTTGCGCTTCGCTTTTTTTGCCTTGCGTGTTTTTTCCTTAGATGCAGAGCAACAGTGGACTGAGATGGCCTGATTCTTCCCACAAAGACCTACAGTGTACCGGTTGCTTCTCAATGAGTGCAACGTGTTGATCAGTTGAACACGTGGCATTGATCTTGCCCAACATGCACGTCTCCTTTTTTTGCGTCAGGTCGGCCAACTCTGACATGCTGCACTTATTGGCAAGCTTCGCTACTGACAAATACAAACTGACATGATCTGACGTGATTGAAATTTGGAAGTGGCTGTTTCAACCAAACCGCTGATGGTTTATTGTTCAGAAGTTCGCAATGCACATCGTAGCCATCCTGTCCCGGGTTCTTCGGCTCAAGTTCTGCCAGGAAAAATCTGCGATCGCTGTGAGTGACCTAAGCTATCCTAAGCTGATCTGAGAAACTCGACGACTTCCTGGCGCTCTCTTCTCTTCGCCTTCTGCAGCGGCGTTTCTCCCTTCTTCTCTGCCACCGAGGCCTTCGCCTCCAGCAGCACCTGCACCACCTCTGCGCGGCCACCGTCCGCTGCGTAGTGCAGTGGGGTGTCGCCCCAGCGGTCTGCGCGCTGCACCTCGCGGGCGTCGAGGCGAATGAAGCCCCGGACCGCGGCGACGTCGCCGCGCAGGGCCGCGCCGCAGATCCCGGGGGTGCCGAAGGTGCTGTCCTTCCATTTCTTCGCGGCTGCTGCATCAGACACATTGGCGAGGTCTCCCTGAAGTTCAATCGCTGCCTCAAGACCGCGACCGAAGGTTTCCAGCCCGTCGTCAGTGTTCGGATTCAGCTCAGCATCCTCTACAGCATCTTGGGGACGAGCGCCTTGAAAGAACGAACAGGGAATACATCCTTGCCGAACCTTCCTCGGCTTCAATTCTTTCAGCAATTCCTTCACCAACTGCACTTCGCGAAGCTTGGGCAATGCCTTTCTGAGGAGGTTGTGGTCCCTGCGGAAGGCCTCGTCCCACAAGTGCTTTGCTTTCAAGAAATCAGGTTTTTCCAAGAAAGCCGATAGTTTGTTCCCAAGCTGGGGGCCGACGAGATTCAGCAAAGGTCGGAAGAGAACAAATGTTGCTATAATTTGGGCAACAGGGATCCCCAAATTGATGACCGCAACAAAAAGGGATCCTCCTTCTAAGTTCAAGAAGATGATCGAGAACACTGCCTGAGGCAAATTCTCAATGACGAGCAGTTTTCGCTTCGTTGGAGTGGTCTGCTTATAAAGCAGCAGCAACACAGCATTCCGTCCACTTTCACAGCAGTAATTGTCTGCTGGGGCTGGGGTTTCTTCAAACTTGGGGAGTGCACCCAGCACTGGCAGATAGCACCCGGCCAACTCTGCCAGAGTGTCATCCCTGCGAATGAAGTAAATATGAATGGCCACCAGGTACAACCAACTCACTGCACCAATCACCTTCAAAACCAAGAACTGAGATTGGAAACAGAGAAAACAGAAAATGGTGTCTTTGAGGGTATCGAAAGCGTCAGACATGAAAGGTGCCAGTGAAACGAAAGCTCCCTCTGCGAAGGCAGAAATTCCAAAGGATTGTCCTTTTGGAAGCCACTTCACTGCAAAGATCGCTTGGATCACCACGCCGCACCCACCTCCTGCAAGCAGTAGCGCATACATCTCCCAGTCCAAACCACTGTCTTTGTGGAGGGTGTCGGTTTGCAGGGACCAGCTGCCAGTTATAGTGCAGGAGATTAAGGTTGCTGCAAATGCCATCGCCAAGAGAACTCGCTGCGATTCTACGTCCAAACCCACTGCTGCATCGCCTTCCTCGGATGGTGGCTCCACCCTTCCACTTCGCGAACTGCTCAACGGATGGTAGCTACTGCCCACACATGCTTTCATGCGTGGCCCTGCTGTCATGATCACAGTCCCTACGATAATGGTCGTGAAGAAGATGACGAAGAACAAGGCCATGAAGAAGTGGAACCTCTCGTCAGACTCATGTTGCGTCATGTGCTGCAGGGTGTGAACTGTTGGCATTAGCTGCTTTGGTTGATGCACCAGTGGTTCATGGAGCTTCTGTCCATGAAGCCACGCAATAGGGTCTGTCAAATACCCGACAATGTCGGGGAGATCCACTCCATGGACCGCCACAAACAATGTCAGCGTCAACAACCCATTCAGCAGGCACATGGTTGCATGGTGTGCAAAAGGCGTGGGGATCGCAAAACTGGAGCCGAGAAGGTTCCCAACATGCACGTGTCCGAGCAACAAAAAGCAAAAGATAGGTAAGGAAGTGCTTGGTAATCTTGGTATGGAGACATGCCTGATCAGTGTTATAGCTGCAAGAAAGTGATAACTAACAATTATGCAACACAAATGACGGCAGCCGCCAAAGAACTACAAGCGAAACAAAAGCTACAAACATTTCTGGGACTGAGATGGTCGAAATTCCCTTTGGTTTGGAGCCCCTCCACCTGTCCTGACTTGTCTACCAAAGTTCTTCTGACTTTTTGCGTTTTGCTGTCTTTTTGGGGCGCCTTTCTTCCTCAGATGGAGCAGCAGCGGACGGACTAAGATGGTCGGTTTCTTCAAGGAACTGCAGCACCTACAAACTCAGGCAGTCCACTGACAACCTCAGGCGTCCACTGGAGCATCCACGGAGGCATCCATGGGGGCATCCATGGGGGCATCATCCGGAGAGCCACAAGAAGCTTTTTGCAGCAGCACCTCCTGCGCCCGCAGCTGTACAGCTTAAAATCGTCTCACATGCCACTGTAGGTCGACGCACCAGGGCTACATGTTGGAGGCCGTCCAAGTTCGGATGATGCATGACATCTGACTTCCTGAAAAACATAAAAAACAATGAAAAACATCTTTCTTTGAGAGCATCTCTTCAACTACCAGCCAACAACACAATACCATTGCAGGGCGCGGCGGCTCCTCGATGACAGAAATCTCGACCCACTTCTTGAACCATCTCCTAAGACTAAGTCTTAGTAGGAACGTGCAGTGGAACTACCCGCCGACAAGGCCCAGCATATCCAGTAAAAGATCTTTGAATATTCCATGGGCCTGCAGCCCCTGAACCGCCCAAAGAATGATTAGAGGTGTTCCACAAGCTTGGGGGGAGATGAACTCCTGACACATCCAGCAATGCTAGCACCGGGTAAACGCCACGGCTTGGCCAAACAAAAAAAGACTCGAAATCCATATCCCGCACTTCCAGGAATCAACCAGCTACTCTTGCATTTCTCTCTCTCTCTCTCTCTATCACCATATAAATGTTTTTATTTTCAAGACTTGGGCACGTGACCCATTGTAGGCCAAAACCCGTGGCACACCTTGTAAACATCCCATGGGCACACAACCCTTCAAATACTACCAGGCAAATTCAAAGTGCTTGGCCAGCCTAAGAAAAAATGAAACATCATGAATATCACTCCCAACATGTTCACAAACATCACAAAGCACCCAGCAACAAATATCACCAAACTCACCAAATATCACCACACACTACCACAGAACAACGCAACAAAAACCACCACCACCATCCACCATCCCACACGGAATGGGCTGCCCCCCACCCCACCCAAAAGTGATTTCACCAGTCTGCTACATGTTCGGGTTTCTTCCTTCCCTCAAAATGTTTCCAGCAGTCTGCCACCTGTTCACTAGGTTCCTTCATGATACCCTCATCAAAATTTCAAACATATCCTGTCCTTTTCAGTATCTTACGATATCTGGTATGCCGTGGGCTACACAATCATTCTGGAATACGTATGTGCATTGATTATCATTGCACCACTTATTCTAAGTAGTAAATCGTGCCCCCCAGAGGGGTGCCAACACCCCCTGCCAGAAAACATAATATTCCACCATATTCCACCAACAATAACTGATCTGTGACGTGAGGGGGATGCCTGGAATAAATTCCTAAGGTTACCCTTTTGGAAATTGCTCTCAGGCGGCCTACATAAACATGCCGTTGGGCAGGGTGCAGCTTGCATAATCACAACCATGTGGAATTTGCTGTCGGCTTCAGAAACGTCACGAAGCTGCATCAAGAAACATCTTGTGAAATAGCGCGACCCATCCCGCGCCGATGCATTTCTAGGTGCAAAGAAGTGCTGTAGTGACCATGACTTGTTTGGTCTTCTCTAGTTCCTGGCCACGGCTCGGGAGTAGCCAAAGGACGTGACATATAAGTCGGTGGAGAAGCGGAACTTGAACATCTACAGCAGTTACAGTTGTTTTCCAGGGGGTTCCTTGCATATCCCACAACATGAACAAGAATAACCACAAATCCCATAAAATCAGCTAGTCAAAAACAATCGTAAATCTCGGAATTCGGAGCACGATGGTCTGTCCTTTGATGGTTTCGAACACCTCCGGATCTTCCGGAAGTGCGCGTGAAAGTGGCGTTTCCAGCAGCCGCTCGACGATGGTCTTCAAGTGCCGCACATGATCTGTCACTTTAAGCGTAGTAGTCCTAAGGACAAGATTTTGTTGTTTTCCGAGTGGGAAGCATTTTTGCTTCCTGTGTGTGTTATTTCAAACCATGGTCAAGAGCTGTTAAATGTCAGAAACTGAAAACGTTTATCTAGGTTGGAAATCCACTGGCCCCGAAAAATATTAAGGAATTCATTGAAAAATTGCAAATTCTGGGGATGTCAGCAATCGCTCTTTTATTTCCCATCGCGAGTTTTGTGCTCAGCCAGCTGCAGGCGCTGCTCACCTTGGCATTGTTTGCTGAATCATGCAATGTCTGAAATCAAAGTTTGTGACCGCTGGGACCGCACATCTGCGCGAGACTTGTCTTTTTAATCTTTCGCATATCTCTGCGCCACGGACCGCTGGACCCATGGACCGCTGGAACCGCTGAGATGGCTGCCCCTGGCATCCCTTCAGATTCCAACCCACCCATCAAAGTCAAACTAAATTAAATCCCGCTCCACGTTCGGCGAGCAGGGTCAGGGTTCAGGGCAGCTAAAACAATTGGACGCAGGGCATTATGGAGGACCGCCATACGTTGTCTCATGCGGATGGCACCCACGCAAGTTGAACAATGGTTCTCGCTAATCAAGAACCAATTCTGGCACCAACATTGCACAGTGCCTTTGGCACTGCTTCGAGCATGCAGACCGCGCATCAAAATTTGCGCAGTGGCGACCTCATAGACCACACAGCCATATGACCACATATCTACCGCTGGCTTCAAACAAGTGGTCAGCTCTTTTGTGGATTCAAGGTCCCACAACTCTGGAGCTCTATAAAGGTTGGTAACATACTCAGCAAATCGCATGGTGCTGGTACCCATACCGGTAGCTGGAAAACGAAACTCAGCCATGCCAAAGTCAGCCAACTTCAAGTACCGCTGGGACCGCGACCAAAGGATGTTGCTGGTCTTTACATCCAAATGTAAGATGTGGAGCTCATGCAAAGCTCGCAACGCTGCTTGGAGCTGCACAGCTATGATCTTACAATCTTCCAAATCCAAGGGGGACTGCTGGGACCGCAATAAATTTGAAACACTAGTTCCAAAGTATTCCATCACGAGAAAAGGAAATGGACAGCCTTGGGCTTGCATTTCAAACATGCATGGGAAGAAGCAACGAATTGGCTGACTCACCTCATCTTGCAGCTTGGTCAAGATCGTTGCCTCATGCATCAAGTCCTCAGCGTGCTTCTTGAAGACCTTGACGGCGCAAAGTCTTTGGAGCTGGTTGAAGCAAAGATAGACAGCTCCATAGGATCCTTCACCAAGTAGACCGTTGTTGGTGGAATCCTTGGCCACCGTGTACTGGCCAATCTTGCACAAGTTGTTGGACTGCTCGGACCGCTGGGACCGCTCAGACCGCTGGGGCTGCCTACGCAGCTCCTTGGTGGGCGTGGCCAAATCTGCTCTCATGCGCATGCCTCTCTTGCGCATGGCTGCCCGCTGCTGTTGAAACTCTTCCGTGGATCTTTCTTTGTAAGAGTCTTGCACTTTCTTGGGCAAACTGTGCCATTGCAATCCCAGCCGCTTCATCTCTGCCTTCCATGAGTCTCTGTCCATGCCCTTCTGTGTGGATGCATTCTCCTTGACGAAGAGGGCAAATGGTCTTCTTGCAGGAGGCAAAGAGCCATCAGCAACCGCAAGATGTCTGGCACTTTTGCATTTCTTTCTGACTCTCCTTTCACTTTTGGCACTGGCTGGCGGACAAGGCTGCTTGCCATAGAGTCGAACGGGTGGCCTTGGCATTGCTGGATGATGGTGGATTGCTGCCAGTCGACTTGCTAAAAGAGAGTGGTCCCTGCCGCTGGACCGCTGCACCGCTGGAGCCAGTATAGCAGATGGAAACAGCTGGCACCAAGATCACGCTACAACTTCATGAAGCACAGCTGAGTTGCTGATGAGTAAAAAAATGAACATTGAAAACCACAGTTCATGACACGCAACTGAGCTGCTGATCATAGGAAATGAACAGTTCAAAAAATGATGCAAGGTTGCAGCCCAGAGATGCTACAGCGGCACATTTTTTGAACCCAGGCCGTTGAAGCCTCCTAAATGCGCGTTGAAGCATCCCAGGCCTTTGCTGAACCACTAAAACCCTCTTTTTTAATGTTCCAAATAAAGGCACTTAGGCTTGCGACTCCATCTGGAGCCGTTCAAAAATGAAGCTGTTCCAAAATTTGCGCAACGCAACTTTTGTGCTGGCAAGGACCGCTGGGACAAAGGACCGCGATACTAACCAGCCATGTTGTCGTCACTCTCAGGCTCAAGGTCCTCCTCTTCTTCATCGTCCTCATTGGCCAAAGACTTCAGGACATCAGGGAAATGCTCCTTCACAGCTTTGGCAAGGTCATCGGAAAAAAGGGAGCTGCCCTGAACAGAAATGAGGCCACAAGCGGCTCTGTCTGCAATGGCCTGCAACCAGCTCATGTGCTCACGGTTCAAACACAGACCGTGATAGAGAATTCCGCGTGTTAAACACGCTTCCATGAGTGCCCCGCTTCCTGCTGTCATGTCAAAGCAACATTGGATTTTCAGTTCATCGAGCAAAGCAAGCCACAGCGCAATGGGTTTGCTTTCCTGCCAAAATAATGGCTGGTCGCAGCCATGCTGGTCTTGGTACTGCTCAGGGGCCGCGGGGACCGCGGGGAAGATTTTCTCCTTCTCTTTGATTGATATCAAAGGAAGCTCCTGCGCACGTCTGAAAGAGACGCCGCTGAAGGTTGGCTGAAAATTGGTGGCCTCTCCACAAGATGTGAACGAAGATTTCTTGCAAGTCTTGACACGTGTCCGGGCAACAGGAAACTTCAGAGCAGCAGTCTCCATCTTCCGTGCAGTAAAAGGTATTCGTCGCACTCGCCCTGCTCGAGCAGGGCAGCTGCCACTGTAAATCACAAAGATCTGCTCGGAAATCTGATTGTTCTGAAGCAAGAAATCTTCCTGAAGCAATGCAAATGTGGACCGGTTGGTGAAAATGGTCAAGTTGAGAGAATTGAGCTCAGGCACGCATTCAAATGGGTCCGCGTGAAATGATGGTTTGAAACTGTAAAATTTAAATCTATTTCAAAACAAGCATCCGTTGCTCGACGAACATTGCGCATCCTGCCATCAAAAGCCACCCCAAAGTCCGTGCCACCAGTGAGGCTGGCAATGAAGGTGCACATGCTCTTCCAATCTGAGTCCTTTGGAGGACTTGAAGTCATCCAAGGCTCTGGCCCAGTCTCCTCCATCAAGTCTGCAGAAGCACAAATCAGCCGATGGGAAGCGTTCAGGCTACCTGAAAATTGAAGGACCTTGGTGTTGGAGCGCAGTGCTGCCGCCAATGATTCCTGATTCCAGGAAGAAGGGCAGGAAAAGGTGATGAATTTCTTCCTTTCTGCTTGAACCTGTTTCCAGACATGGTTGCGGGCTTCAATCTGCGCGGATGAATTCTCTCCTTCGCCAAGGCTTTGGAGCAAGGTCGGGGCTGGCAAAGAAGCCGCCAAAGACACACTTTTCGCATTTGTGTCAAAACCTGAGACCACCTGCACGACGTGGCTAATGAGGCTTTTCAAGTCCTTTGGCACCTCCTTGGCATTGGCTCCATCGGCTGTAGACGCTTCAGAGCTCACCAGCTTGCTGAATTTCTCACTGCTTGAACTCAGATCAATGCATGCTGCCAAATGGTTGCCACGCATCAAATCAAAGATGAGATGCAGCAAGTTGCCTGTGGCCTTGTTGAAGTCTGCTTTTGTCGTCTCCAAAACTGATCCGGAAGTCTCAACAGGTTCATCTTCATCATCCTGGAGAGAATCTGCTTGTTGGTGCTGCTGCAGCTCAGGAAGGAGGAACTGCTCCCAAAAGACCATTGGGTTCCGCATGTTTGCAAGGATCGCCTTGCATTTGGTCTGCTCAGGTTCAGAAATCTTTTCCGTCAAAGGGCAAAGAAATTCGATCACCTGATCGCAGAAAACAGGGTCGTAGAGCCTCTTGACAAACATGAATGAAATCATTAACGCTGCTGGGGCTGATGCAAAAAAACCTTTTGACGTTTAGCCCACCCTGCCTCTAACATGGAGAGGCAAGCAGGCCAAAAGCCATTCTTCTGATGCTTGCGGTCACGGTCCAGCCAGGATTCCGTTGCCTTTTGGCATGTGATCAAACGGCTGTTCAACGCCAAATGAAGCATGTCTACCAAATAGGCGCAAGCGTCGTCCAAAGCAATGCCCGAACCCTTGGCCAGCTGAATCATTTTGTTTATCTTGCCATACTGATTGCTGAGAACTTCGCGACCAAATTTCATCTCAAGCTTTGCGATGGAAGTTTCCATCTTGGTGACGCCGACACAGGATTGCTGGACCGCAATGACCGCCATGCATGCCTTGTGGACGTTTCCATTGTATGCAGCGTTGTTCCATCGGAGCTTGTAGGATTTGCCATCAGCTTCCTTTTCTACCCCAACTTGGTGCACAAATTTGCTGAAGGTCAGGAAAGTGTCAGACAAGAAAGCGCTGTTCATAACCTTCAGCTTTTCAGACGCGCGGCTGCGCGTGAATGCCCAATCCAACTCGGAAGGTGTCAAGCGAATCTGGATCGTGACACTGCAGCCTGCCTCCCACAACATGTCCACCCATTCTTTATCCTTAGATTGCAAACGTCTCGTCGTGTGTGACACCTGTGGAACGTGCATGTTTCACAATGTAAACCGTGATTTCTTGGGCGGCTTGGTTGTTTGAGTTGATAGATTAGAATTTGGTAAAGCCAAGGACTGCCGCCATGCATCTGGTGCTTGCAATGCTTGGTACAGCGCCAAATACCAGGACCAAAGCACGAAATGGCAGCTGGCAAGGTTCAAAGAGCCATCGAAGTGATCTGCTTCAAGATCCTCAACCCGCTCGCATCCACAAACCATCTCCACAGGCCAAATCAAGCGATCCTTGGTCTTCATCTTCTTGGCTTGCCCTCTCTGGATGGAAGCCTTGAAAACCACATCCCTTGAGAAGAACTCCGATGCGAATTTCTGGATATCGCACAATGGCACGTTTCCAGGGTTAACATCTCGTCCAGTGCCTGTGCTGTAAACCCCCGTGCGCAGCCATAGTGCCAAGCCTGACGCTTCATACATCCCAGAAATCCGCATGGAAGACATACACTCCTCTTGTGACCACGCCGCCTGTGGCAGATCAAGGCTGCAATCAAACACAGCTAAAAATTCATCCAAATCTCAAGCTATCAGGCCTTGTAGCCTGAGGCATCGCTGCATTTGACCGTTGTGTCAATGGCTAAGGGCGCTGTCTTGTGCATTGCTTTGGCAGGGCTATGCTTCAAAGGCAAGTGCATTCGAACCTGGAAGCGTGCCATATCACACACGCACTACAATTCACTGCCACATACAAAGCACATTGATTCCAGCCATTACAAGTGGTATGTTTTCAATCAATGCATTGATTCTACTTTGCAACCTGAGCCACTCACCCATGGCATCAGCTGCAGCATGAACTCTTTGGCAGGGGCCTCAATGTGGCGGGACAAGCACCCATCATGTAGAATGCCGCGGCCACTCTATAATGAAGAATCCATTAGCGCATGGCTCCGACATTATCAACTAAAAAGAAATGGCTAGATATAATATGGGCTACAGACCTTTAAACGGACCAGGGAGGATTCGAACCTCCAACCTTTGTTTCCAACTGCTTGCCATGCAATTCAAATTCTTCTTCCCAAGCAGAGGAGACAACGCCACACCCATTTGGCAACTGGTCCAGTGGTGGTGGGGAATGAATTGGCTTCGCACTCTGAAAATAAACAGTGAGCGCAATCAAACATTTTGGGCCCATATGATGAATCATAGCAAGCTAATCGATAAGGAGAAATTTGCAAAGCAACTTGACTCAAGGTTTGGGGTTCTGGCATTCGGATCTGCAGGGACCACTGGGGCTGGCAACGCCATGCTCAAGAACTTGGCTTTGGAACCAAAAGTCGGAAAGCTGCAGGATCATGCGAACATAATTCCACATGCACCCGCATGTCATCAACTGCTGTGACGCAAACTGGATAAATCTGCGCAAGCCCTGCAAGTCTGCTGATGCCATTGAGTTTTTTTCAGCCTTCGTTTTTGAAATCAAAACTTCAAGATGAAGGTCGAAATCTCAAAGCCACCACTTTTCCTGAGCGGTGGCGGCAGGAACGAAAGATTCGCTGTATTGGCTGCAAAGAAACTTGCTCAGCTCTCTGCAGCTGGCAAAGGACCAGGCTTAGCACCAGGCGCGGTGGCTTCTTCCCAACTAGGAGGAACGCTTGGACCGCCAGAACCGCACATCTTGGAAGCCTTCTCCTCATTGGCCTTCAACATGGCCTTGATGTTGGTAATCTCATTGCTGTTCACAAGCAATTGGTGGCGAAGATCAGCATTGTCAGCTTCATACTTCCGCTTTCGGGTCTCCAGCCTCATGGTCTCATTGTGCAAAATGACAGCAGCATGGCTACTAGGATTTCCCGTGTTGTTCACAGTCATCTTGTAGTCTTGGATGGTGCGGGAAGCTTCGTTCTGCTGGAGCAAAGCAAGGATGAAGGCTGGGCTCTCCAGCCAAATTGGCCCCAATGGATGTGGGTGGGGCGCGGCTCCTCCCAGAAGCGATTTGGTCCGGAGAGTGATCAAGTGCAAGTGATCACTTGATTCCTGTCCATCACTGCATTCAGCCAACCCAGGCTTGTAAGCAAAGAAGCCAACGTTCATTGCGCACAAAGAGCTTGCCATCATAGGCAGAACAGGCGATCCTGTTCCGCTCAAAGCCTTTGCCAATATTTCCTTGACTTCAGGAGAAGACTCACTCGCCATGAACATCCGAACCAAAGGTGAAGCCTTTGTAGCGTCCAAGAAATCATTGGGATTGGCCGGGATCTGTGTGATGGGAAATGGCACATAGTAGGTGTACAGCATGTTGTCCTGCTCAGAATTGCCCCACACTTTGCCTCCGCTCTGGCCAACGGCATCCGTGTTGCCGATGAGGACAGGTTGGATTGTAGTTCGCCTTGGTTGAAGTTAACAAATCAACCACTGAAATAAAAGCAAAAAGAGCTGCAACGAACGTGCATTTGAAACCATCCTTGCAAACAAGATGCGTTAAATCCACATCCCAAGCACCAGGAAGGCTGAAAGGGGAAAAGGGCTGGAACGATTCCCGCATCTCAAGGCAACCCCCAGGCAATGATGTCAAAGCTTTGCTAGCTACGGCCTCCGCCAAATTCTCTCTTGTCTTCAAACGCAGGATCATGTAGTTGCTGTGTTGCCAAGCCCCTGGGCCAAGCAAATTGATGTCTGGCAACGCGGATCGCTTCTTGGTGCTTGTCTTGGGATTCTTCACAGGTGGCTCCAGCGGCTCCGACAAGCTGATGCCAAGCTTCTTGACTCCCTCTTTTCTTGTCTGGCTAATCGCTAGCATTCGATTGGGGCACCAAACCATTGGCTTGATCTCAACGTACCATTCGTCTGACATATCCTGCGCCAGCAATTGATCATAGGTTGAATGCTCGATAGCGTGGTATCCCACTGTCGTCCAAGTCGAGGCCATGGGGCGTGGGTCCGCTGGGACCGCGGGTCTGCTGTTGAACCAAAACTCTAAGTACATTTGAAAGCACTTTGAATTTGGTTTCATCATTGGTGTGACTGGAACGAAGTTCGCTACACAACGTCATTGTCATCAAGGCTCAGGCCGGCTTTCTGGCAGGTGAAATCAGGCATCGTCACTGTTGGCCCAAAGCCTGGTCAAGCAAACAAGTAGGATCTGAATGCGTGGACATTGGTCCCACCTGCATCGCTCGAAGGACAGGAGGGGCAAGCGCAGGCACGGAGCTGTGTGTCCAATTGCCTGTAGCGAGCGCAATAGCGCAAGAAACAAAGACAAGCAATGAGAAGAACAGGTTCACCAACAAGATTGTTTAAAAAATGCTGAAATAATCTTGTTTCAAGGGACAACGTTTGAGCATCACCCAGTTCTTGACAACGTGCATGCACTTGCATGCGTTGATTAATATCATACTTTCTCCGGAGCTGCCATCTGCAACACGCCCCTTCAGCTTCTGCACCCCGGCAACATAATTCAGCGTATCCAAATGTTTCAAGACATCTGACCGCACAGCAGCAGGCTTGCAGCCACACCATTTGCCAAAGCTCCGGCTGTAATTGCAATTCCTGAAATGAAGACTGTAATGTGTTCACACAATGTTGCTTCGACTTACTACAATTCAATGAACTTCTTTTATTATGCAAGGCTCCAGTCTTGCGGCTCCGTTTCACCATTGCAGAAAGGTCCTCCCGCAAGACGGCCCAGCTGCCTCAAGGTCTCGGCAAAGTGCGGCGCCATCAGCCTGCTTGCTGAACAAGAGATGAGGTACAGCCTCAGCACATGAGCTGCTACGGTTCTTCATGTTGAATTAATATTCAACCATGATTCGGATGCTTGCGTTGATTTGCAAATTGGCAACTGATCAACGTCAACTTTCCATGGCTTCTTGGAAGATGCACTGCCGCTCGCATCTCCCAAAAAAATCCCTTCCAGGGATCCATCAAAGAATTGAGCTGCCATAGCCAAAACATCCTTCAACGTGGTCTTTGCCACATCCCGGTTTGGCCGAATGTAATGAACCTGCAAAGGCCAGAGCTGAGCAGCGTCATAATTTCGGTTGTCGACTGACTCTCTGCCTCACATTGCTGTCTACTTGACTGCAAACCCTAGAACTAGAACGTCCTGCCTCTCCATTGCGTTTGACTCTCCGGGATGGGAGATAGGCCTTTCGATTACCAGGGCCATCTGTGGTCTGAAAAAAATTCACTAATGCATTGGTCAGGCTGGGGCTCTTTGTCGAGGTAACAAACTTCACCAGAAAGCCGGCAAACCTGGCAGCAAAAGAGAGAAGAAACCTAGCCAAACAGTTATTACTTGTTCCAACAAATAATTCACCACTCGTTCACTCAATCAATCAAAGCAGGATGCCAGCCAGGCCACTCAGCATTCCGGAGGTAAACCGCCAGAATCATGAACCCAAGCTGCTCGGCTCGAGACAGGCGCTGAAAGGACTTAAGTTCTTGCAGCGCAGCCAAATGTGTGGTCAACGCATCTTCACCTGGCAGTATGGAGAGAGAAAATGCAAATTTTTGTCAACCAGGTCTTCGACTTTCAGCAACACTTATAAATTAACATGTGTCATAATCTGCTCATTGTCTTACAATGCTGAGCGCATCAATGGTTGGGCGTGCAAAGCATCATGACGTCGATTCGAAGATGTGGCTGGGGCCTGGCATCTTGCCTACAGGATGCAAATGGCTGCCCTGGCAGCTCTGCAAGAATGTGAGGTTCTTGCCGTTCATCTTCAGGAGTGGATTTTCACAATGCATGATTTGCAGGATCAAGTTGTTCGGATCCTAGAGAAACAAAAAACTTTAAAATGATAATGACATAATGACAGCAAATTCTCACGCCAATGCAGCAGTCCTTCTCCAGCTTGGGGATGGCAACGCCTGCGCGGTACATCAAATAGCCGGCCACCAATGCCTGCAAGAAATCCGCAAGGACCGCAGGGACCGCTTAGAGGCAGGGACCGTTGAAAGCGAAACTATGTGGCACCATTCTGAAACTAACATCCTTCTCGCATCCAAGGACCCCGGGGAGATCGCTTGTCAAAACATCTCGCAGGAGAAAATTCAAAACAACGTGAGCATTCTTGTCCACGCTCTGGATGCATGCGCTTGCAGCCTGAGAAAATCATCCCTGTCCTACTGGGAAAAAAAATCAAATGCAAACCAAAAGACATTCTACTAGGAGCAAGGGGGCGGAAGCTTCCAGACGCATCTTTTGCTGCTGGTTGCGTGCTGTTTGTATGGAAAGCTTGTTTGTGTCTGAAAGCACTTTGTCAACTCTTGCTGAGGATTTGATCAGCCAAGTGCAAAGCTGAGCATATTAACTTTTGCTGTTGTTCTTGGGAGTGCGGACGCTTCAACATCATGAGATCTTCTTCAGAAAGAGTAGGAAATAAAAAATGAATGAATGAATGAATGAATGAATGAATGAATGAATGAATGAATGAATGAATGACAGACTGACAGACTGAATGAATGAATGAATGAATGACTGAATGAATAAATGAATGAATGCATGTATGAATGAATAAATGTATGAATGAGTGAGTGAATAAATGAATGAATGAATGAATGAATAAATGAATGAATGAATGAGTGAGTGAATGAATGAATGAAAGAAAAAAAGAAAGATCAGGAAAGGAAAGAACAAAAGGATGAAAGGAGGAAGCAATGGAAGGAGGAAAGGAAGAAACAAAGGAAAGATTGAAAGAAAGACAAGAAAGAAAGGAAAGAAACAAATGAAAGACAGAAAGAAAGAAAGAAAGCAAGAAAGCAAGGAAGGAAAACAGAAATGGAATAAGAAATAAAGAAATAAATAAAGACATGAAATGAACAAACATAAAAAAAAGCAAAAGACAGAAATGGGCGCAAAAAGAAAAGAACAAAAGAAAGAAAGGAGGAAAAACAGAAGGGAGGAAAGAAACAAAGGAAACACAGAAAGAAACAAAGGAAAGACAGAAAGAAAGAAAAAAAGAAAGAAAGAAAAAACATAAAGAAAAAAAAAGAAAAACTAAAGAAAGAAGGAAAGAAAGAAAGAAAGAAAGAAAGAAAAAAAGAAAGAAAGAAAGAAAGAAAGAAAAAAAGAAAGAAAGAAAAAACATAAAGAAAAAAAAGAAAAACTAAAGAAAGAAGGAAAGAAAGAAAGAAAGAAAGAAAAAAGAAACAAAGAAAGAAAGAAACAAAGGAAAGACAGAAAGAAAGAAAGCAAGAAAGCAAGGAAGGAAAACAGAAATGGAATAAGAAAGAAAGACAGAAAGAAAGAAAGAAAGAAGGAAGGAAGAAAGAAAGAAACGAAGGAAGACAGAAAGAAAAACAAAAAGAAAGAAAGAAAGAAAGAAAGAAAGAAAGAAAGAAAGAAAGAAAGAAAGAAAGGAACCCAGAAAAGACCAGGAAACGAAAGAACGAAAGGACGAAAGAATGAAAAGAAGAAGGAACGGAAGGGGGAAAGAAAGAAACAAATGGAAAGATAGAAAGCAAGACAGGAACAAAGGAACAAAAAAAAGGAAAATGAAACGGAAGGAAATTGACATAAAGATGAAAGAACAAAGCAAGGAAAAAAATAAAGAAAGATGGCAAGACTAAAAGAACAAAGAAAGAAGCCGCGAGAAAGCTCGGAAAACAAAAAGGAACAAAGAAAGCAGGAAATGAGAAAAAAAACCAAACAAGAAATTAGCACCATGAAAAGCAAAGAAAAAAAAGAGAGAAAAAATAGAAGAAGAGAGAAAGACAGGAAGGAAGAAAGAAAGAACGAAAGAAAAAAAGAAATAACGAAGGACAGAAGGGAAGAAAGAAAGAAGGAAAGAAAGAAAGAAGCACAGAAAGAAAGAACGAAGGAAAAAGTGTGCAAAAACAAAGCAAGCAAGGGATTGGAAAAGAAACGCGTACAGAAAGAGAGAGTCAGAGAGACCAAGAGAAAAAGGCAAAAGACCGAATTCAAAGAACAATTCGAAGCAAGTAAGGGAGAAAGGAACCAAAAAAAAGCCAAGGGGCAGCGCGAGACAGGGAGATAAGCAAAAGACTAAGAGAGGAAACATATGGGGAAAAAAACGGGAAGAGAACGGGGCATGGACAGGAATAGCCGGGTAAGCAAACAAGAAAAAGAAAGAGAGACAGAGAAATATGAAATCTGGCAGTTTGATTGATTTGGCTTGAAATGGTTTGGTTTGGTTTGGTTTGGTTTGAAAACCCTGGCATTGTTTTTGACTGGGTCGGTTTGTTTTGATTCCTTTTGATTTTGCTCTGGTCTTCTTTTGGTTTGGCGCTTTTCCCTAGCGCTGTTTCTCTGCCGCTTTTGCTCTGGTGTGTTTTTGCTGCGACATCTCTTGATTTGTTGCTGGGTTTCCTGGTTTTGTCTTTCATTATCTGCTGTCATGTACCTTGCATTTTTGATCTGGTCTTGTTTTTTTTTCTGCCGGTCTTTTTGCTCTGGCATGTTTTCTCCGAAATTCTTGCTTTGATGTTTCTTGCTGGGATTTTGCTCTGGCGTTTCTGTTCTAGTATTGTTTGTTTATGTTCTAGATTTGTTTCTCTGTTCTTGTTGGTCCTTTTTAGTTTTTGAGTTTTCCTGCTGTTTGTGCTTCGCTGTTCTTCACCATTCTCTGCTGCTCTTGCTTTGATGTTTTTTGTTATTTTGATTTGATATTTTTGCTCTGGTGTTTCATCTTACTTCACCAGGATACCAGGTGTGTTTTTTTCTTTGTTGGTTCTTTTTCTCTAGCGCCTTTACTGC
This sequence comes from Symbiodinium kawagutii, assembly GCA_009767595.1. Lineage (NCBI taxonomy): Eukaryota > Dinophyceae > Suessiales > Symbiodiniaceae > Symbiodinium > Symbiodinium kawagutii. Next base: position 247,790 of record VSDK01029014.1, read on the forward strand.
GGTTGTTTTGCTCTAGTTTTTTTCTCTGGTGTTTGGGTTCTGGTACTTTTTCTCTGGCATGCTTTGTCCGGTGTTGTTGCTTTGGTGTTTTTTGATCTGAGCTTTCTTTGCCAATGGTGGTGCTCCGGTGTGTTTTTTCTTGGGCTGGCGGTTTTGCTTTGACGTTTTTGTTCTAATGTAATTGTGCATTGCATTTCTGCTTTAGAATTTTTCCTTGTGGTTGCTTTCTTTGCTTGTTTTTATCCTGGCATTTTGTCTATGGCATTCTTGCTTTGTTTGTTTCTTATCATTCACTATTGTTTTTGCTCTCTTGTTTTGCTTTTCTGTGTTTGTTCTAGCGCTTTTGCTTTACTGATGTTTTTTCTCGCGCTGTTTGCTCTTCTGATTTTACTCTTGCAATGTTTTGTTGTCTGCATTGCGTTTTCGATTATTTTTACCTCTGCTGATGCTTTGTTACGTCTTGTTTTGAGTGATTTTGCTTTGGGTGTTTTGCTGTGGCCTTTCCTTCCTTGGTGCTGTTTTCTCCTGCTTCGCTGATGTTTTGTATTGTAGTTTTTATGGCCTTGTGTTTTTTCTGCGGCATGTTTGCTTGAGTGTTTTTTTGCCTGTGGTTGTTATTATTACTCTGGTGTTTTGTCCACCGCCATCTGTCTTTGTTGCTTGTGGCTTTTGCTCTGGTATGTTTTGGTCTAGTCATTTTGACGGTGTGATGACCAAGGTCTTAACTCTGGAGTTTCTGCGTGAAATGTGCTATGAATAATGATGTTTTCTCTGACCTTTTTTTTGTGCTAATGTTTTAGCGGCGTGGCTTTTACGGTCTTGTTGCTCTGTTGCTTTTGTTTCCGTTTTATTTGCCTATGTTTTTTTTCTGGTATTTTTGCTCTGTCGCTCTTCCTGTTTGCTGCCAATTTTGCCCTGGCCTTGTTTGCTGCGGCGTGTGTGCTTTAGAGCTCTTTGTTTTCTTGTTTTTTGCTCTGGTGTATGTTTGTTCTTCTATGCTATCGCTTTTTGCTTTGGCGTGTTTGCTTTCGGCTTGTTACTTGTTCTTTTTTACTTGAAATGATTTTTCTCTGGCGTTTTTGCTTTCAGCATTATGTTCTTTGGCGCGCTTGCCCTATTTTTACTTTGCTGGTGCTTTTGCTGTGGTGTGTGCTTTTCTTTGTTGTAGTAGTAGTAGTAGAAGTAGTGGTAGTAGTAGTAGTAGTACTACTACTACTACTAGTAGTAGTAAAAGCATTAGTAGTAGTAGTAGTAGTAGTAGTAGTACTACTACTACTACTGCTACTACTACTACTAGTAGTAGTAGTAGTAGTAGTAGTAGTAGTAGTAGTAGTCAGTTGTTGTTGTTGCTGTTCTTTCGTGCTGTTCCTGTTCCTTTTCCTGGTCCTTGTTGTTGTTGTTGTTGTTGTTGTTGTTGTCATTATTGTCATTATTGTTGTTGTTGTTGTTGTTGTTGTTGTTGTTGTTGTTGTTGTTGTTGTTATTGCTGTTGTTGTTGTTTTTTCCTTTTTGCTGGTGTCTTTTCGGTATGGCCTTATCTTGCTGGTGTCTGCTTTGTTGCTTAAATCGGCTGATGTTTTTCGCTGATGTTTCATTCCTGTATTGTCTTTCAATATCATCGCTGGCCTGCAAATTTGTCACCTTGATAGCTTTTAGTTGTTGGCTTGTGTGCCATGTGGGCTGCCATGTCGCTTGAAATGGTTTTTGTTTGCGATATTAATCTTTCTGGCTTGCTACGTACCTTCTTCTTTTGGCATTTGTCATCATCGTTGATGATTCAGGCACCGCTTTGCTGATGAACATCACAGTCACAGCTGTCAACACTGCAGCCTCAACATTGTTTACATCTTCATTGAAAACTTTCAGATGCGCTGCTGCTGCTGCTGCTACTGCTACTATTACCACTGCTGCTACTACTGCTACTATTGTAACTTTACTAATATTTGTTCATTAAAAAAACTACTATTACTGTTTTTACTACAAACATAAACAACAACATCATCATCATCAACAACAATTACTACTACTACTGCCTGTTACTATTACTATCAAATACTACTGCTACTACTACTACTACTACTCTATAACTATTACTACTACTAGTACTACTAGTACTACTAATACTACTACTACTACTACTACTACTACTACTACTACTACTACTACTACTACTATTACTCCTACTCCTACTCCTATTCCTGCTATTATTACTACTACTACTTCTTCTACTACTATTGCTATTATTATTATTACTACTATTACTACTAACTACTCCTCTATAACTATTACTACTACTATTACTACTACTACTACTACTACTACTACTACTACTACTACTACTACTACTACTACTAGTACTACTACTACTACTAATGCTTTTACTACTAGTAGTAGTAGTACTACTACTACTACTACCACTACTACTACTATTATTATCACTACTACTACTACTGCTACTACTACTACTACTACTACTACTACTACTAC
>VSDK01029014.1:250418-262114 GCA_009767595.1 Symbiodinium kawagutii
ACTACTACTACTACTACTACTACTACTACTACTACTACTACTACTACTACTACTACTACTAATGCTTTTACTACTACTACTAACTTGGTCTACTATTTCACAACTTCAAATTGCAACGTCCGTATCCCGGAAGTCACGCTTCTCAAAATTGAGCCACGGAACCTTGAAAGCAATGCGACTGGTTCGATTCCACTCCTCCCTCTTCAGTCCACACTGCACAGTCGCAAGCCACAGCCTGACTGCACACTTGGCCTGCACAGGAACTGGACCCGGAGGCATGGCCTGGCCAGGTGTTGGCACGAAATAAACCCTGATGCGAGGTTGCAACAAAATGAGGCGATTATGCACTCAACCAGGCGTAGAATCAGTTTGAGGCGAAAATCGCTCTCATGCGAGGTTGCAGCAACTGAGCCTTCGTTGGAAAAAAGCAAATGGATTTTACTATCCAGCCCTCTTTTAAAAGTAAAAGGAGTGTATTCAAAGGGGCAATGCCCAGGTCAATACAGCCCTGGATTTTAAAATCCGGGATCGTATTGGGGAAAGAAATTTCTTGACAATTACCAATTTGCAGGAATGGTGTATTCAGGAGGAAAAAACCCCATCAATTACAACCCTGGATTTCAAAATCCGGGAGCGTATTGCCATGGGGCGGTAGCAGGGGTTGTTTGAAGGTTGCAGCCACTTTTCCAAGCATCATGGAGCGTTTCCAAGAATCATTTCCACTTGGAAGGAACGAAGCGGCCTGAAACCCCACGGCTCTGCTTCAAAGTTCTGATAGATCGCAAAAAAACTTGTACATCAGAGAGAAGGCGCAACTTCTTAATTGCTGAGACTTTGCCCTTCTTGCAATTGCCCTCCCCTGCAATTACATTCCACCTGCTTTTCTTCGAACGAGCTATTGATTTGAAAGCTGAACAAATGGCGTATGACCTTGACTGCTTCCATTCTTGCAAGGTAACAATGTGAGAAGGTTATGCAATTCTCAAACCTTGGTATCTTAGCGCCAAAACCAAAAACATTCTTAAAACAAATTGAAGCAAGCCAAGGAGCTGGAGAACAGCACCTTCCAGTTGGATTTCAAAAGCCCTGGTATGCATTGCAGGTCGAAACCATAGAAAACGACTCAGCTGCCAATCCCTGCGATGAGCAACGACAAAGTCAGCCCGGCTTGCCACACACAACCCCCGCGCATAGCAGTGGAGCAAGCTGGCAACCTTAGATATAACGGTCCAAGGTGAAAAAAGCCACTAAACAAACCCTGCATCAGAATGCAATGCCAGAACCTGGTGATTTTTGACCTGCAAGGCACAAGTATGCAGAACTATACATAGCTGCTTGAATTGCCTTCAAATTAAAATGCACTTTGCCAAGACTTAGCCTGCCCAGCGTGTTCCACGCAAACAAGCTTTGTGCTTTGGCAGCAAATGCGCCCTGACTCGTGTCCTTTGCTTGGTGTTTTTCTTCTTGACACCTGAGCTAATGCCAAACCGTCGACGGAGCTTGGCTTCAATCCTTTTCTGAGCCCTAGTGTCTTTCCTCAAGGACTTGGCCTCCCGCATACCCGAGTGAACCGCAAGGACCGCTGGGACCGCTGGACCATCTGAGGCAGGCACTCGGGCTGCGGGAGCACCCCAGTCCACCAATGACAATCCAATGATAAGGGCAACACCAACCGTCTGCAGGTGCATCATGTTTCCTCCCATGTCTTCCAGGTCACTTGCTCCAATACCGCCAAGGTTCATCTGATGTATTGGCAAGCAATGAAGCAAAAGCTTCTCAATTGGAGCCAGCATCCTTCTTGCCTCTGACAACACCATGTGCGATCCCGGAGTGATGGTTGGAGTGCAATCTGATTGCATTGGCTGACGCCCCAAACTCTGGGACAAATCTACAACGACCGATTTGGGTGTGTGCCGGAATCGGCAAAGTTTTGCCCAAGCATCTCTTTCACTTGTCATCGGCATCTGGCAATGCTTGACTTGGCGACGTCAGGTCTGAAGCATGTTGTTGTTCCCAAGTGCAGTGCCGGCCTGGCCACTTGAGGTCTCCACACTCGGCCACATGGAAATCGAATTGCTTGTCATGTCGCCACCTCTTTTTGAGCGCACGCTGGGAATTGACAACGCATGGATGCTCATGTGGTAAAATCCGATGCATGATGGATGCACAGGCACCGCAAGTGGACTTAGTTCTTTGCCAAACACGTTCATAGATGCCTTGCGCTTCTTGCTGGCTGAACAAAGCCAAATCCTGTCTGACCCCGATGAAATAAAATCGTGGTCTGTGCACAGGCTCGCCCAAATCAAATGGACTCAGCAACTGAACCACCACCACGTAGCCTTCATCCCTGAGGAGACGGAGCACGCTGTCCATGCATCGTGAAATTCCAGGTACGTTTTCCAGCACAAAAAGGCTTGGACGCTGCTTACGGATTCTGGCCACAACCGCATAAAATATCTTGGCCTGGTCTTCTTCAAGAAGTTGTGTCCCAACATGAAGCATGGAGAAGGGTTTGCAACTGAATCCGGCCACATATACGTCTACAAAAGGAATCTCAAACTCAAGGCTGGTCAGGATGTCCTCGTACAACGCCACTGATGGCGGTGAGTTGGCCTGAATGACCTTGCGAGGAGCAAGTCCACACTCACAGCTGAACACATGGGAATGTGGCACTTGCATTGCTCTCAAAGCATGGATTGGACTCTCCACTCCGCTGCAGTCTGTGCCAACGCGAAGGCACTTTAGCTCAAAAGGACCGTGGGACCGCATGGACCGCTGTGAGAGAAGACCTTCTTCATTGAGGGCATCTTGAACTTGCGCTCGCAACTTTGGGCCCCATTCATCCAGCCAGTTTACAAGGTGATCTGGCAAGGAAACCATGGCTTCAAAGCATGAACGGCAAAGACATTCGAGCCAAGACAGCTCATCATGTAAAGCTTGGTTGGGGCACTGCGATTTGGAAACAAGCAACAGCCTAACGACAGCCCAACAACCACCAGCAGCCCAGCAACTGCCAGCTTTAATTGCGAGCAAGTAACAAATTGCGCATTGGTGTGCAATGCAAGATCCAAATCAGAAAGGTCATCGACCACCAAAAGCTCAGATTCAGCAACTGCCATGAGCGCCACGTTCACACAACCCGTAGGCATCTTCAACTTCGGCGCTTTGGAATCCTTCAAATTCAGCAGCAAAGCCACTTTGCAAACAGGTCGCTCCAACAAGTGTGTTGGCAGGTTTGGGTTCTCAGGAGGCTTGAGGCCGCCTGTTTTCGCAGCTGTGGGATCATAGGGTGTCTCCCCTGCCTTTCGCCTTGCAGCAGTCTGCTCATGTCCTTGGGATTGCAATGTGAAAACAAAAATCTGGGATTCATGGGCCTTCACCATGAACTCATGCAATGCATCCAAGAAACGAGCTTTCTTGCGGACAGTGTGCTCACGGAACAAAAACGCTGGATGCTTTTTCCTCTTGTTCCCAGCTTGTCCTTCTTCCTGGCCTGCACCTTTGGAGCTGCAAGGGCCACTCGGTGCTGAGGTAGACCACCGCGTTCCTTCAAAGACTGAAGGAGCAGGACATGGCGGCGACAGCGGCAAACTCAGTCCAGGAATGAAAGAAGGGACCTCTTGCTCCGACGTCCGCTTCTTGCTCAGGGCAGTCAAAGCCTGGGTATGTTTCCTCTGCACAGATGCAAAAGAATCAGGCTTCCGACTTGCCTCTTTCCTGGGCTTTTCAGCTTTGTATTTGTATTGGAACCGTCGGCCGAAGCAACGAATCCAGAGCTTGGCACACGCACGGCTGAACTCTGTAGGCTCAAGCCTGTGTCCAGTGTCGGAACCTGCGTTGCAAGATTCAAACATTCCAGCATCATTACGCGGACCGTCCAGGGCCACGTCCAGTATGGCACCGATGACTTTTCCATGCTGGTCAAGCGGACCAGAATGAGCACACAGCTGACGACACAGCTCACCCAGGTTTCTTTCAAGAGTGGTCGTGTTGGTTTTCAAGGAAAGATAAACCGAAACCATGCTCACGAGATCATCAAAATGCTTGAAAGAGGCGTTTGCAAAAAATTTGCATCGCCACTCTGGAATCAAGAGTAGAGACCATGCAGAACGGTTGGTCAGCTCCAATTTGTTTGCAGTAGCAGCCCCCTGCAGCTTCCGCAACATTTTCGCACATTTGGAAAAATCCTTCACCATCTGCCTCTTGAAGCCAAGAATCTCGGAGAGTCTCTCTGCCAAAGAGATAAGTTCTTGTTGTTCTTTGGCATTTCCTCCCCAAGCAGAGAGATTGAACGTGGCCAACAACTGCACGATTTCGTCCCCTGTCAGATCCACTTGGACACGGTCAAGCATGTCTTGCACAATATCTCTCATTTCACCCATGATGACCCTGACTTCTTGGGCCTGAGTTGCCGTGCACAAGTAGTGAACCTTGGCGCCATAAAAGATGGGCTCTGGGGTCTCGATTTGCTCAAACACGACTTGCGTCATGGATCGGCCCTCACATGGTGCTGCATCTGCAGACCCTGAACTTGAAGTTGCACGCTTGCTGTCACCAAGGACATATCCTTTGATGAACAACTGGCACATTCGCTCATGAAACTGCTCAACTATGACCACTGTCCGGGCTGGGTCAGGGTCGTCTGTATCAAAATGCTTTCTCAGCAGCGCTAAGCATTCAGCAGCATAATCGGCGGTCAAACCGCATCTGAACAAATTGCTTGCTGTCATGTTCTGCAATGCAATCTCTGCTCTTGCTCGGATCTCCTTGGACCCTCTTTCCTAAGTTGGTTGGTAAGCCAAACTATTAAACGGCAATCACAAAACTTGATTAATTAAAAAGAAAAAGAAAAACCATACTGAAGATGATATAATGCTAACTCCAACAGCTTAGGATCATCAGCTGCCTGCATGGCACACACAAGCGCAATGGCCCGAAGCATGCAGCAGTACTTCATCATTGGTGTGGAGATGGAATCGAATCGTTGCTTTGCAAAAGAGAACGTATGCATTACTTTGTTCACCTCAAGCACTGCTGCATCGGCTGGGACCGCTGGGACCGCTGGGTCGATGTTCTGTTTGCTTTGCAAAAGCGCCTTCTGCGCTGCGATCAAACGTGCCCGCCACACGTCAGAATGCTGTATGTCTGGAATCAATGCGTGCTTGGCGCTAAACAATCGCTCCCATTGTTGTTTGAAATTTTCATTGGCGTGAAGTGGATCCTTGCTTGCTATTCTGATTTGGTGGGCAGCATCACAGCTTACCCAGAAAAGGTTTGGCAGTTCAGCCCTGAGGCTAAGCAAATGGCCTGACTTATGTGCGCTAGCCCCCTGGTCGGACACATAGTGACGAACCTTGCAGCAAATGCTGTGGTACAAGTCTGTGTCAACATTGTTGTCCACATCTGCACAAGCTTGCCTCAATGCGCCAAGGATGCTGTCTGCCATGCGTTCGCTCTTGTCCTGGTCATGTGATTCAATGGTGTTGCTGCTCACATTGCCGCCTGATCGCAGAACTGCTAGGACGCCGTCATGAACCAAAGGATCCACTGAGCACCACTGATCTAGGCCAGAAGAAGAAGAAAATGATGGAAGTTGTCTTTTTTCATGGTCAGTGCAGCCTTCCAAGTAAGATGCTAGAGAATTGTAGCTGCACCTGTACCGCACCAAACGAAAATCACCGCGATCGTCAACAGATATGGAAATGCTGGCAGCAGCCTTCAACCGCTGGGACCGCTGGGACCGCACCACCCAAGCCATCACTTCAATCATGCGAACCAAGCCTGGGCTGTGGCTCAGAATGGCACTCACATTGGAAACTCGTTTCAAACACTGCTGGAAACATCTTGGGAACAACAATAGGTTTTAAATTAAAAAAGAAACAATTCAATCAGTCCATTCCAAAGCACTCTTGCGATTCACGCTGCAACGTCTGCCCTGGGCATAGTCTTCGGATTCATAGTGTTTTTCAGCTTTCAAAAAGCTTGTGGCGTTTTTGCACGCATTGAATGCTCGAATCCAGTCTGGAGGTTGTGGTACAGATCCGTGAAACAACGTTTGGCAGTCCAACGAATAGGGAAGTAATTCCGTAATCGGTCTGTCCGGTTGCAAAAAAACATTGGTGGCGAGTTTGTGGACCGTGCCACGAGCATGTTGTTGTATGCAGCAAGCTTGCATACTTTTCCTGCTGGCTGCACATGACCCCACTAGATAATCATTGGCAGTATGGAAAAAACCAACACATCAGCCGATTAGTTCAGAGGCGATTAACTCAAGAATCCCACCCACCTTGCCAACCTACTCATTAACCAACCGGCCAATCCGATACATTTCAGCATCTGGCTTCCAGGCCTTGACCGCACCTCAAATGCAGCCCACTTTGTGGATGTTCTGCTGCCAATCCTGTCATGAAAGAGAATCCATCCGGAACCCATGACCTACAAAGGGAAAAGATTTACAAGGATGGGGAAAAAACATATTGACTGAACTGATAAGAGGGAACAAGATTCAAAGTATGCTTGAGCTCCGGGTTGGTTGCAAGCACACTCATCAGATGGGAGCAGAAGGAACAGCCGATGGCCCACCGCCCGCCACGACGGGCTGGGCGTTCTGAAAGCCAAATGGTCCGCACAGGTTTACCCCAGCGCTTATGTGTGATAGAACCGATGTGCTCCCACTTCTTTTGGAACTTGATAAACCTATGCATGCAGGGGTTCATGACAGTTTCCAAAGAATAGTTCAAAATTCCACCAAGCGCTAGAAATCTGTTTGAAAATTGGTCATTTCTTCCAACACCTTGCCTGCAACGCGCGCATTGAGATTGCACAGTCTTACCTTGATGCTCAGCCAAATGCGCATGGGAAGGCTCTGCCGCCAAGCCAACAAGCTCTTGCTCTCTAGCGCTGGCTTCAGCATCTGCTTCTGCAAGATCCTGAGTTATCGTCGAGGCAGATCTTGCAGCAGCTCTTGGCTTAGCAGCTCTTGGCTTAGCAGCTCTTGGCTTGCACACAGGCGCAGTCCTCTTTGGAGCCGGGATCCCCCATCGGTGACTCACAGTCTTGGCCTTGCTAATCCGCTGCTGTGGCTTTGGCGGTAGGCGCCAACGATCGCCAATGGTTTGCTTCCCCATGAAACGAAGGAAAAACGTCGAAGCTGAATGTTTTAATGTGATTTCACTTCGACAGGCTACTTCATGGTTGGCTTACTCAATTGACTCCTACTTCGATGAATTTGGTTACGCTGTGGATGCTATGACAATGACAAAGCTTGGGCAAGAATCACGAAGCCGCTCTGCCAGACTGCTATCAAACAAAAAACCATTCACTCTAAAAATGAACGGCCATCCAATGCTAAGTGTGGCCCAATATGTTCCCAATCAACTGCGACAGTTGCGGGCCTTTTGGGCTGGTCACGTGAGACAAGAAGGGCTGCCCACGATGCCTCCAAAGACAGCCCGCACACAAAGTTCATTCAATGTGTTGTTAATAAGCTCCAGCCAAACTGGTGTTGAGCAGCCCAAGCCTCTAGTCTTGAAAGCGGCTGCGCTCAATCAGCTATGGTGGAGCCTTTGCAAAGCGTAAAGCTCCAAATCAGAAAAGATGGCATAATTTAAAACAAGCGAGCACGCCTGGCTGCAACGCCGACGGTGGAAACAAGTCACCTCAGCTTCTGTCAGCTCAATGACGGAAGCCAACGTGTGCAAAAGCAACCTTCCCTGAAAAATGCTATGAGGATGCCAATGGCAACAATCGAAGGCTGCATCACGATTAGCATTTACTACCAAATTTCATTCTATCATGATTCAGTTGCCTGAGAGTCCAACTACTCTTTGACCAGGACCGCGCAGACCGCTTGTACCGCTGAGAGCAAGCACAGAAAATCACTGAACAATGTCTGACACAAAAATCACAAATCACACAAATGCAAAGGCAGCGACTTCTGTGTGAGACAGAAAGCAAACTCAAAACAAATGACTTAGAAGCGAAACAAATCAGTGCTGGACTTTCTCGCGCGTGCGCCAGGCCGTGCCGCAGCATCAGCCACTGGAGAGAAAGCAATCCCGGTCCTTTATGAGACCTGGAACAAACCTGAAATTTAAGCCATCTTGCACGGCATAAATTGATTCGGTTTTGAGAGGACTACTAATTAATCATCAGCTGCCTGAAATGACGAAACTGAATCAGAGTCTGAAGAAAAGCCTGATGTGCAACGCGTGCAATCAGAGTCACAGAATGTGCTGCACCGAAGGGATAAATCGTCCAGCAATGCCTGCATAATTTTTTCAGCAAGCCTCAAAACATTTCGAACGTGGTAGCATTGCGATTCAAACCTTCGTTTGGAACCGCCGGTTTGAAGCTTTAGCTTTCTGAAGACATGTTGCAAACCCAACACGGCAAATTGGTTGTCAAGGTGTCTAACGAGCCGTGCTTCCTTTGCCACGCGCAGCCGCGTCAGCTCTTCTGCGCTCACGCTGCTGCAGGCGCCATCAGGGGCAGCACCTGAAAGCAGCAGCTGGTTCACTCAAGCACACTTTCAACCAACTGGACCTCACCTGCTGCGCTGCCAACTGGATGGGTAGCTGCACTGACCGCCTGCGGCTCACAGGGTCAAGCCAAAAAGCGAACCAACAACAACAACAACAACAACAACAACAACAACAACAACAACAACAACAACAACAACACCACAACAACAACAACAACAACACCACCACCACCACCACCACCACCAACACAAACACCAACACCAACACCAACACCACCACCACCACCACCACCAACAACAACAACAACAGCAACAACATCAACAACAACAATGTGACAACAACAACAACAAGAAGAAGAACAACAACAACAACAACAACAACAACAACAACAACAACAACAACAACAACAACAACAACAACAACAACAACAACAACATCCACAACCGCAACCACTGTAACAACAACAGAGTACGCTCACACAACAAAATGGCCAGCAACACTGATTCCCAACAAACCCACCAATCATCAGCTGCTCAAATGCCTGCTGCACATCGCCGGCAGCCCCAGGTGCGCCAGCAGCGCCGGCAAGGTCAGGAACGTCTTTGCCGCAGGCCTAATGCAAAACTGCAACCAAAAAAAAAAGATGGAATCGAAAAAGTGACATTCTCTCCCTTGAAAAATGCCTCCAACTGATTGCCAGCAATGCCAAGACTGCCAGGACCATCTCCGCTGTCGGCCTGACAGAAAAACAGCACTGCACTTCCAACAGCTTTAAATGACGCCAGCAATGCCTCCTGCTCACTGCCAGCAATGTCACGGCTGCGTGGGCCGCAAGGACCGCAAGGACCGCAAGGACCGCACTTGCTGCACGCCTGGCATGAAACATCAAGAAATCCTTGAAAACATACTATTGCAACGAGGCAATGAAGCAACTTGTTTCCAACGCTCGCTCGTTGCTGTCACAAATTCTTCGCTGCCCTGTTCTGGCAGAGTTTACAAATTTCGATCACCTTCATGTCTTTCTCTCGCCCGATGCAATGCTTGCTCAAATGAGCCTGTCAGGAAATGCCATGCGCACACACACACACACTTGCCACTCCATATTGTTTTCAAACTGACAATATTTTAGCTAACAATCAAACATAAAACATATGATTCATTTTTGCAAACTGGAGCACCTTGCAATGCTGCCCTGGAAGCATAAAAACTTCGGTCAAATCCTTGAGGGCTTGCTGATGCGTCAAGGAGGAAGAAGTAGACGCTGATGCCGACAGCTTACCGGGCAGCTGCAAACTTGGTTGGGAACGAAACGATGCCATAGACCACAAGAAAGCAATCATTGCTTTGCAGTCCCTAGCCAGACATAGCATAAGGTATGCTAGCAGGCATGGGAAACTATGTTCCAAAAATGTTCCGTCATAGAGGCTGCCAAAAAAAAAAGCTGACTGGGCCAAAACACTCAAAACGGGATTGCGTGATGCCCAGATCAATATTACTAGCATCTGTCTACTTGTGGACCCCCATGCCTAGATCATCCCACTTATAAAAACTGGTCGCAGGTTGCCACTGCCCCAATCAATGATTTTGTAGTCAGAATTTGTGTCATGCTGATGAGAGCACAAAATGGCCAGCAACACTGATTCCCAACAAACCCGCCACCAGACCAATCCTCAGCTGCTGAAATGCCTGCTGTAGACCGCCGGCAGCCCCAGGTGCGCCAGCAGCGCCAGCAAGGTCTTTGCTGCAGGCCTAATGCCAAAGTACAAGCAAAAAGATTGAAAAAAACATAGAATTGAAAAAGTGAAATTCTCTCCCTTGAAAAATGCCTCCAACTGATTGCCAGCAATGCCAAGACTGCCAGGACCATCTCCGCTGTCGGCCTGACAGCAACACAACACTGCACTTCCAACAGCTTTAAATGACGCCAGCAATGCCTCCTGCTCACTGCCAGCAACGTCACGGCTGCGTGGGCCGCAAGGACCGCAAGGACCGCATGCCTGGCATTCACGGGTCAATGGTTGTTGCGCCACTAGCAAAATAAGAATCCTTTCATTAAGTGCCTCCTGAAGACCGCCAGTAGTGGCAGATTGCCCAGGACCGCAAGGACCGCCAAGGCCGCAGCATGCCTATCAAGAAGTCAAGTGTGTCCACAGACTATGTTTGCATGTCCTCCGAACATCATCACACAATGATCAAACATGCTGCCTTCTTGACAACGTCTGGCCCAGATTGCGTCTGGCTGTGACAAGGAGGTGGCAAACCTAACGAAAGAGCTAAATGAAACAGTGACAACACAGAGCGAACGCTAAACTCTCAGCGCACCCATACGCACTCGGCCCTGCCTCGTGGGTGGGAGTTCTGCGGGCCGCAAAGACCGCTGGAACCGCACAGCAGGCCTAGCAAAAGTGATGTTGAGTCTGTAACATTGTTTGCTCAAAAAAATGGCTTTGACATGTCGAATGCCTTCAGCACCAAGCTTGAAGTGAACGGTTGAAAATGCTGAAGCCACGGACACGATTGCCTACGAGTGAGTTGCATTGCTCCAAAAGGTTTTCAGCCCCAGATTCGAACACAGCTCTGAAAAAAAGGAACCATAAATGGATGAAAAGAATTAAATCTGAAGATACAACTTGGAACGGACAAAATGTGCCTGAGCAGCAGCCACAGGAATGCGACCAGCGCCATAGTGCAGCAGCCTGTAAAGCAAACCGCAGCCAGTCACATGTCACAAGGATTGACCGAATGAATCGTGGCAAAAAGAGATTCCAGGCATCAACCTCCATGACTGGGCAATGTTTCTGTTCAATTCTTGGCTACTTATTTACGTTCATGGCTACTTGCGTTCATCGCCAAACCGCTGATGCTCAATCCTTTTTTTGCACTGGACCGCTGGGATGCGCTAGGACCGCTGAATCTGTCCCTGCCAAAATCATCTGCTGTGGCATGACAGTTCCTCAGCACATGTCCCAAAGCTGACTAGCACGGAAGTGAGCAGGCCACACAATGATCATTTGATCCCTGATCATGTCTGAAACTAAAATTCAAAGATGTTTCAAACCCTGATTTCAAATGGCCGCTCGACCTCAAAATTGTCAACCCTTGCGCTCAAGGTCCGAATTGATGGCCTTGCACGCAGCCCTCACTGATGCCCGCCAGCCCAAGGGTCCGCCTGCCAAGCAGGATCCGGCTGCTGCTGCTGCTGCTGGTGGCGGC
>VSDK01029014.1:262334-297817 GCA_009767595.1 Symbiodinium kawagutii
CCTGCGGCGGCTGAGGCGTTGGCGGAGGCGGCGGCGGCGCAGCTTGTGACTGTTGGGTCTGGCCGCCCCATCCGCCAGCTTGCTGCTGCGATTGGCCGCCCCATCCATCATTGCGACCAGCATCCCAATTCCACGAAACATTGCCACCATAGGGACCGCCATGCTGGTTTGCATCGTAGCCTCCCCAACCACCCTGGGAATCATCGTACCAACCAGTACGCCTCGGACCCTTGCCTTTGCCCTTCTGATGCGCTTGGACAGCCTCATCCATGCTGCCAGTGGCCTTCAAGGTGTCGATGCAATAGCGGTGGCCTGGGAAGCCACTGTCCCTCATTCCCACCTCAAGGCCACGATGACCCTTGCCTTTGCCCTTCTGATGTGCTTGGACAGCCTCATCCATGCTGCCAGTGGCCTTCAAGGTGTCGATGCAATAGCGGTGGCCTGGGAAGCCACTGTCCATCATTCCCACCTCAAGGCCACGAGGCCATTTGGCGCAATGCGCCAAATGCAAAACAAACGGCTTGCCCCTCGCATCCTCTTTGCGCTGCAAACGGAAGTGAACGGTTGAAAATGCTGAAGCCACGGACACGATTGCCTACGAGTGAGTTGCATTGCTCCAAAAGGTTTTCAGCCCCAGATTCGAACACAGCTCTGAAAAAAAGGAACCATAAATGGATGAAAAGAATTAAATCTGAAGATACAACTTGGAACGGACAAAATGTGCCTGAGCAGCAGCCACAGGAATGCGACCAGCGCCATAGTGCAGCAGCCTGTAAAGCAAACCGCAGCCAGTCACATGTCACAAGGATTGACCGAATGAATCGTGGCAAAAAGAGATTCCAGGCATCAACCTCCATGACTGGGCAATGTTTCTGTTCAATTCTTGGCTACTTATTTACGTTCATGGCTACTTGCGTTCATCGCCAAACCGCTGATGCTCAATCCTTTTTTTGCACTGGACCGCTGGGATGCGCTAGGACCGCTGAATCTGTCCCTGCCAAAATCATCTGCTGTGGCATGACAGTTCCTCAGCACATGTCCCAAAGCTGACTAGCACGGAAGTGAAACCCTGTGTTAAACACACATGAAATATTTACTAAGGATATCTAATAACAACTCTTAAACTTATAATATCAATATTTTCAAATTGCTATAAGATGAGTAGTGTTTTAATTCTTTAGAATTTGTTCAAACACCCGGTCATTGGGCCTGCAAAATCCATTGCGGTGTCTTGAAGCCGTTCTGGGCCACCATGGCCTCCTTGAAGCTGAGCACATAGAACCATCCACCGCCTTCCGCGGTCACCCAGACACTTCGAGCACCAGGTCCAGGCAGAGTGTTCCACTGGAAGAACTGACAGGTTCCAAAGTCCAAGCGGTTCACAACCTGAAGGTCTTCATTCCGCAGAACGCCCTGACCGGTGGCCCAGTATCGCACACCGGCCGCCTCCTGGGACTCTTGCGCCATGGCGAAGCCGCGGGTGAAGAAGCAAGTCTCCATCAGCCTCTTGTTGCGGTCCTCCAAGCTCCCCACATGCTCAGGCCTCACCAGCGAATCCAAACTTCGAGGCGCGATCCGCTGCTGGCCAATTTGGGTGCGCTCCAAAAAGGTCTCGGCAAACTTGATGCAGTCTTTGGCGAAGAGGGAGACATGGAGCAAAAAGCCCTCAGAGCTGATGGGCAATGCCCATCCAGACCACTCAGCGTCCTGCAAAGGCAATGTTGAAAAAACATTCCAAACCCTTGATGAAGAGTTCTTTTACATTCAATGATTGTCATGTCCAACATTTCAACCCCTACACTAAACATGTGATTTCGCCCCTCCCGCGGTCATGGACTTCGCGAAGCATGTATCCTCTGGCCGCTCCGTTCATCAAGAACGGAAAGAGCAAAACGTGGCATTGGAACACACCACCAGAGCTCGCAGGTGCCTCTGTGAATTGCTCCAAAAGCTCTTTGACGGCTTCAGCCACCTGTAGCAACTGAAACTGCCACCGGTGGCAGTGGCAAATAGAAATGATTACCCCAATGAAAATGAATAAGGACCCTCAATGATGATGTAACGTTTTTCCTATATAATGGAAAACAGCAAAACTTGCCTCCACTTTAGGTAGCGGCTGCTGCTATTGAAAAACTAGCCCCCCATCATTCGTGCAAGTAACCCTGTACCAAATCCGAGGAATAGCACTGAGGGGAGGCATCCTGCCCAGGAGATCTCGCGCTTGATCGACGAAGGAGCCATCTTGCAACGTCATGACTCGGTGTGGTGAAGCCAGGACAAAAAGGAAATCAATCCCCAGCAAAAAAAGCACAAATACCATTATTGTTATTACTATCATTTAGTATTGGTATTATCATTACTGTTATTGTCATTATCATTAATTATTCTTAACATTATTATTGTTGATATTGTTTGCAACATTGATTTTATTATTGTTATTTATTATTATTATTGTTTTGATTACTAGTGGTATCATTATCAAATTGTTATTATTATTAGGATCATCACTTTTATTTTGATCATCATTATTATTTTATGATCATTATTAATTATTACTCATTCTATCAATCATTAAGTCTATTATTAAATTGTTATTGATTGATTATTTGTTAATATTATCTTGAACTTGGTTTTGAAAAATGCAAAAAATGTAGAACATGCAGGCTGACTCACTAGTGGGGAATGAATGCATTTAAATGCTGCCAGATTGCCTGCGCAGATCTCTGTCTGGGACTCCCTCGTTCTAACCCCACCGCGGTAGAAAGAGCCCAAGATGAAGTTGAAGCCAGCCAACGCCCAGGTGAAGTTGGTCTCAGTGTCGTACGCCTGCCTGAAGATCGCGGGAGCCTGGGGCAAACTGACTGAGTACCCTCGGATCTCCTCCTGCTTCAGCATAAGCAACTGAGCACTTGCCGCAGGATTCTGCGCCGCCACCAGGTTGGACACTGACTCCACAATCTCACGAGTGGCCTCAACATTGGCATCTCGCGCTGCAGCTGTCACAGGATCCAGCTGGGACCGCATGGACCGCATGGACCGCTGGGACGCTGCGATAGAAGCTCCGTCGTCCACCCAGCCGTCCAAGTCTCCGCCTGGAACTTCGATCCCTGGCAAAGGCGCCGCTTGATCGCCTGCTGGCACCGCTGGCGCTGGCACTGGCGCAGCATCAGCACCGGGCCGCGCAGGCTCAACCTGCTGCCCAGGCTCAGCCTGCTCCGGGTCAACCACAGGATTCGCAGGGACAACTTCAGCCATAGGTGCGCGGCAAGATCAAGGGGCCGCAAGACCGCAGGGACCGCAAGTGCTGTGCCAACTGCGGTGGAAATAGATGCGGTGAAAGAAACTCCAACTGTGGTTGACATCTGACCCGTATTGAACACTGAGAACTTCAAATCAATCAAGCTGAATGCTGCCCGTAGCCCCCCACCACCTCGCCTCCCAATGGAAGAGCAGCAGCCCATAAGCAGCAAAAGGCGGCAAGCCAGGCCTGGGGACCGCTGGGACCGCTGGGGCTATTAAATTTGACCCTTCAACGCGTCTTGATCACCCTTCAACGTAACCTGAGAAAAAAAACCTACCGCTGAAAGGTCTTTTTACTGCATTGAAAGGTCGTTTCAGGCATCTGAGGCCAGGACTTGTAATAGTTGGAAGGCTTGAGTTGGGGCTGGAACCAAACCGGGCTGAAGAAAGCGAGCTACTGTAATGATCCGATGACCCAAGTTGGAGCTGGAACCAAACCGGCTTGAAGAAAGCGAGCTACTGTAATGATCCGATGACCCGGGTAGGGGCTGGAACCAAACCGGCTTGAAGAAAGCAAGCTACTGTCACTGTAATGATCCGATGACCCAAGTTGGGGCTGGAACCAAACCGCCTTGAAGAAAGCGAACTACTGCAATGATCCGATGACCCAAGTTGGGGCTGGAACCAAACCGCCTCAGATAACCC
Organism: Symbiodinium kawagutii; assembly: GCA_009767595.1. Taxonomy (NCBI): domain Eukaryota; class Dinophyceae; order Suessiales; family Symbiodiniaceae; genus Symbiodinium; species Symbiodinium kawagutii. The sequence goes on from VSDK01029014.1 coordinate 266,280, forward strand.
AAACCACAAGCACACCGGGGAAAAAAATAAAAAATGCTCGAAATGCCAACGTAGTTATCTCCTCAATGCAAGAACAGCTGCTTGGTCGACATTCTGAGATTTTACCATTGAACAGCGTAGCATCCTCCTCATGGCCGCTACAGCCCAGTTGAAGAAGTTGTCGATTTGTAGCAAAGAGTTGATCATGGTTCCTGTTCTGCAGGCCTAGATTTATGAAGCCTTACCATGTTTTGACAGATCAGTTGTAAGGTTCCTTTTTTGACATTTAATTTGGATAGACCTTAATTAATGGAAATCATGACTATCTGGGCAGATTTTAATGGTTGCTCCTGCTCATGGTTTCTCGTTTGATTGTTTGTGCTGTTTGCCAACCTTTGTTTGCCAGGAAATCCAAAATACCAACAGCTTCCGATTAAAAGCCGTATCATTTGAATGAGTTTGACATGCCAAGGATCTTTTTCTCGTAGCCATGGTGCTCCATGAACCTTTGGAACTTGAGGAGGAGCTCGTCCGTCGTCTCGTTTCGCTCCCGATGCGCCTCGGCCACGCCTTCGTTCCAGTGTCGCTCGTGGAGTTCGTAATACCTGAGGAAGCTCCAAATGAAGGGTGGCCAATGCTGGCCATGAACAATGGGTCCGCAACAAACGGTGTTTGCCGTGCGAACGCGGAATATAGATGAATATAGTGGAATCATGTCCAATGAATGTGCTTAGCATATACTTAGTAATAGTTGTCATTGCGAATAGCTTTGTGATTTTGTAATTTTGCAATCATATGTTGCATCATTATTTTGGACCCAAGTCAACCTGCCAAATCTCAGGAGAGATAAGGAAAGAGTTGCTGCATGATGGCATCGACATCTGCACGCCAAGGCGCTGTGGGCTCCGCCGATGAAACAGGCAGAGATGCGCATAAAGATCCTCACCAAGGCCCCCAAGCGGTGATCAACAGGGATAGTCAGCCAAAAAGATGGATGTAACATGATGTAACAACTGATCACTGATTATCATAGCAAAGGTGCTACATGATCTTAAGTTTTCTAGGGCTGGCGTGAGCAGCTCAATCTACTAACAAAAACAACTCCGAAATTGCGGCCGCATCATCCCAATTGACTTTTTATGGATCCCTGGCCACGAACTACCCTGCAAATTCCCAATAAGGCCGAGGATCTAGGACGCTTGCACATCCCCAAGTTTTGCAGTCCATGTCTTTGCACCCAGTGGGGCAATCTTGTGCCCGAAACTGGGTGAAGGCCTTTGGGTCCTTGAACACAGCCCTTGCCTCAGGCCTGGCTTCTTTTGGCCTCAGAAAACTGCGGCTCTGGGGGCTTTCACTTCCTAAATGCACCGTGACAGTGGTGCTGACTTGAGAACTCAAAGCTCATCTGCCGTCAAAATGGTGGAAGTAAATCCATCTATACACATCTACACACATCTATGCCGAATCTATGCTCATCTCATTTTTCATCATTTTTCTAAGTGGATCCGTTTATCGAGGCACGCTATCCGCAGCCAAGGTGCAATTCCATCACTTCGCCCTCCCGGATCAGCAAGTCGATGCCTTCCTGATCCAGCTTTTAGGAGGTGCCATACGATGATTGACAACCAACAATGGCAATGATGGTTGGTAAAAAGATGATTTACAATGATACTTCTGATTGGTGAGTAATAATGGTTGGATAATAATTGACAACCAGCCAGCAATGACAAAGTTCAAGAACCTAATGCTAGCAACACTGATTGATGATGGTTGGTAAAGTGCTTAATGATGATTTCTAACAGTCACTAGTCGCTAGTGACTAAAGGCTATATTTAAGTTCACAACTGCCATCTCCCCGGCCAAGCTGGCCATGACCGTGCCAATGCAAATGGTTCATTGATTCATTGGCTTGGCTGCTGGGAAACTTGACGTGAAACTCACAGCATATCACAGCCGTAGCTGGAAAAATCCAATCAGCCAACTCAGGAAACGAATCATGCGCACTACCTGGCCGAATGTGATGTCCAGTAGTAGCGGACTCCGAGACACTGGCATCCCCGAGGAACACTCTGGTGAGCGGCGTCCTTCTAACCAAATATCCCCACAAATGCGATCGACAACGATAGACTTGCAGAGTGGGCATCCTGAAACCCCACCACTCACCTCGTCGAGATCCACGAATCTGAGCTTTTGGAAGCTCAGACGTTGTTTATTTTTTGTCGGGGGCAAGCATTGCCAACACAATGGCAAAAAAATGCTATAGGTAACTTCTTTTTGTAGTTTCTAACTAGAACTTGCCGTTAATTTTTGGTGAGCCGCATCAACCAAATAATTGTTGATACTTGTTGTGCCTTTTCCTTAGTTGGTCAACAAAGGCTCCTATAATCATTGGATATGAAATGGTGTGATCATCCCCCTTGCTACGACAAAAAGCAACAGCTGGGTTTAGGTCCGTGGGCCGTTGTTTTGATCCCCAAGCCGTGCCACCGAGGCTCCATCCCTTCAATGCGCCACCCTGTGCTTTGCCACACCTCGCAACATGGGCGGCGCTCTGGGCACAACAAGGAGCCATGAAACGGATTCTGAAAAAATAACCTTTTCTACAAGGAGTCAATGAAACAACAATGACCTCCATAGTTCTCCACACATCTTGAGACGGGCGCCTTTCCCCGGAACTCGAAAAAACCTGGAGTTTGGCGCCAAGCTACCGGGCTCGGCTCCTGGCAAGCCGAGCATGCTTGAAGCTTCTCGGGGGCTGAGGCGGAGTGCTGAGTAATGACCCAGGCGCTCCTGGCGCTAAGGCTGTGATGTTCAGGTTGATGAAACAATGATGGTATATGATGGCCAAATGGGTCAAACACTGATGGTCAAGTCTTGGTCAAATAAAATCCTCAAGATCAAAGAGCTCAATGAAGTCAAAATCATCGAACCAGAAATCTCAGGTACAACATGGTACTACATTCTTTTGCGTACGAATCTGGTGGCCCTTCGAAACCACAGGCAGTGGGGTATCACCAAACTCGAAGCAAACCGCCAAGGATGGCAGAATCTCAGGAAGCCCAGGCTGTGAAGGGAGGTTCTAAAAAAATGATGGTCAAACATAGAGATTAACCTTAAGCAACAACTAACAGTCACCTTAAGCAGAAGATAGAGGTTACCAGTATTTACAATCAACATCAACCAACCATCAGCTTACTCAGAACAAGTTAGCATGGATTTGTCCATGACCCTGGTGATAACATGTGGTGACCTTGGAATTGGTAGCCTCCCTGTCGTACCATGTCTTGGCACGGGGCTACCACCATGGTTGCCATCCCAAGGGTGAATGGTTGAAACATGTTGAACTCATTGTGGTGGTTTTTAAAGAAGCAACCCGGAGCCACTCTCCATCCTGAAAACTTATCAGAAATCTGTGTCAATGAAGTTTCAGAAACTAGTGCTTTGATCGTCTCGAAGGATGTCAACAATGAAAGTGGCATACGGGAGCATGTACAATGACAAGGACACCATGAAATGGTCAGCAACAGGGTCAACCATGTTGAGATCCCACCATCCCAGTCATCAAAAGAGCTAACATGCGCTAATGGCTTGGTCAACCACCAGCACCCACAAGGATTGGAGACCTCCTGAGATTGTAGCAACAATATATATGAGACCTTCGCTTGTGATATATTGTAATTCATGCATGCCTATGCAGTGGGTATATGCTTACGGAGTGCCGAACGGCCAGTGTTTAGCAATGCTTCTAAACTCTCCAGAAAGTTCAGATCTGTGGGATCAATAATTAGTGATCAAATGTGATCAATATGACCATCTTCATCTTGACATGAGCCCCTTTAAAAGGCGGACATCACTCATTTTAGGGAAGTGAGATAGATTCTTAGCCCATCATACCCTCATGCCATCCCATACTATACTACAATGCGAGTGACATCGAATAGTTTTCCTATGTTTTCTTCGCTTGTGTAATTCAAATGGAGATGCCGGATTCTCATGGACATATATGGACACAGTCAACATGCTCCACTTTCATAGTATGCCGAACCGACATCACCTATCCGCGTCGAGCAGTGAGTGTTGGCCTCGAATGATCATATCTCAAAAGTTGATCGCTCCAGTCTCCGCTGTCAATGATTTTTCGGTAGCCTCAACAATGACCAGCTGATAGAGGCTTCAGTGCTGATTTTGATCGAAAACCATTGATCATCATTGATCACTTGAACATGCTTGCAGTCCCCATTTGTCCCCAAGACTGTATCAGTGCAATCAAAAAGCCTCAGGGTTCGTTACAAAGCTGTTACAGTCTGCCAAGCGACACGGTGGGTCGGCTTTCAGGTTCAGTTCAACGTAGGAGCCCGTTATTCTTCGAATGCTGTCGCCAGTGCCCCTTAGTACCGAGCCCCCGTCGCAAAGATATCCCAAATCCACCAAAAAGTGATCGCTTTAGTGGGCAAACTCTGCACATGGATGGAGCAGCTCATTTGGGCACACCAAAATTTGGATTTTGAGAGGGTGTGCACTCTGTAGAACTGACAGGGGCTCGATGGCTCACCTCTCCAAATTCTCTCCGCCCTAGCAACCCTGGGGCATCTTTTGGCACATCACCCCAATAAGCACCTTGGGCTGGCGATAGCTACTGTAGATAATTACAAGTGATACGACTGGCTGATACTGGCTGCGGCTTAGAATATACAGCTGCATACTTGAGCAAGATCGCTCGGCACCTACCATGAATTGTAACTCATGTGCTCCTTTTGATCCTTTTGGCACCCAAGTCATGGCACCCAAATCTTGGCATAAGCACCCAGCGACGGTGTAAAACTGGTTGTCCTAAAAAGACTGAATCCATCAGCCACAAAAGCATACAAAAGCATCAAACAACATTTTTTGCCGATGAGCTTCGTACATTGCACCACTGCCACTCTTTGTTGCTTTTGCTTCTTCTGGTCTTCTTTGCGACGCGCTTGTAGGGGCAGAGTCGTCATCAAGTAGAAGCATGGCAGGTGGTGTACAGCAGCTTCATGAAAACACAAAGTGTGTCTGCAGTAGCTTTCTGATAGCTAGATTAGCTGCTAAACAGTCGACTTGAGTATATATTGAACCAAGGAAAACCTCCAAAAAAACACAACAAACACTAAAATATTCTTGTGCCGCATCACCAATGGATGTTGGGTGTTTCCGGCCTTGCACTTCACATACACGCATATCAGCCTGCATATTGAGAGAGGGAGAGAGATGCAAAGGATTGTAGAGGTACGGGCAGACTGTTATCCGTTAGGATGTCGACGAGCCATGAAGTCCTAGCAAATAAACAATGACAACTATTGTGCAGAGGGGATCCTCAGTGCCAGTCAGGTATTCACATTGCTTGTGCCTTGTTTTCCTCCGAATCTACTGTCAAACTTTGAGCCGCACTGCAGCATTTGCCATTGAAAATGGGCTGACTCTTGATCCCCTGGTGAGTGTGTGACAGGGTCAGTGTGTTGGAGAAATCTCACCTTAGAAAATCATCAACTGCATCAACGGCAAGTCCTGAGCCTCTTGCTTCAGCTTCTTTTTCTTCACAAATTTGCCTTTGGTCTTGCCTTTGCCTTTGCCCTTGCCCTGACCGTCCAAAATGATGCCATTACCACCATCGACCACCTGCAACTAGAGCTGTTGATGGCCATGCTTTGCCCCTCAAAAAGAACATGTTTCTACGAAATTGTACCCAAGAGGTCTGGCCACCAGGTGCTGTTCAGGGGGCCTTGCCACCTTTGCCTTTCCCTTTCAACTTCTGTTGACGCAGCTCTCGGTAGGCACCAGGATTCAAATTCAATCTGCCCATGGCGATTCTCAGGACATCGCAAAGGAAGGAGATCTGTGTGAAGTTGTGGGCTGATCAGTTTATCTTTCTCACGACTTTCTTCATTGGAAACCCAAGCTCGCCTCTTGAAAAGAGATGGCAAATAGATTTGTCTACGTGGAGGTGGTGAATTGTAAATTAGGGACTTCCAGTGCTGCTTTAAAGTGCATGAGCATTGCCCGCGAAAAAATGCAGTTGTCATTTCATCTTGGTGCACAAAGCCAAGCAGCATTGCAATGTTGAGCTGTATTTATGGCCAAGAGGCAAGATACATCCATCCTATCACAAATTGTATATTAGCAGCTTATCCTGCAAGCGAGCTGCCATCACTGGTATTGTCTCCTTCTAAATCTGTTCAATCCAACTCCAATGGCTGTCTGCCAAATGCTGAAATTCTCATTCATGATTGAGATTCATTGAGTAGTGTCTATATCATCTGCTTCTGCAAAGCGTTCTGAAATTCATTTGCGGGCACAAGCCGACCGGCCAGGGCGAGTCCGAAGCATGGCAGCTGGCACCACACGAGCATGAGACCTCAACTTAAAACCAAAGTGTGGGCCTAACATGGTCGAACCCCTGCACAGTTGTGTAGAACTTAAGTGGTGGAAACTTCTCATATGGCGCAACAGAATGTCCACGACCGCAGCCACGGGACTCAAGAATGATCCGTGAAGTCAGCCCTTGTCAATGGTTTGACGCGAAACCATCAAATAGAGTATATTGCATAGGTGCGCGCACACACACACACACACACACACATGCGCGTGCGTGTGCGCATGCACCACCACCATACCACCACCATACCAAACACCCCGAATCCTCGCAGCCACCCGGTGCCGGTGCAGTCGACGTATCCGTTTTTCCAGCTGTTTGGTGTGACACCGCCACGCTCAAAGCGAGGCTCACCCTGCAAGACCAGGACGTGGTTGGAACTTGTCGCAGAGCGACAGAACAACCTCCTCCCAAGAGGAAGAGCAAGAGGGAAACAACACGCCACAAACTGCACACGAACCTGACTTGACACCATGTTGTCGAATCTGCATGAGCTTCCCCCCTGTGCAGGTATGAAACCAGCTCATCAGAATATCAAAGTTATGAAACTCTTCTCCACATAGCTCCGCGCAGCTCAATGCAATGGCCAGCGTTGAGTTCATTGCACTGCAGAACTCTTCTTGCAGCCTAAACTACCTATCATCTAGTTCACCATCACCGTGTATCACTGATGTACGGCCATCATTTAGATATGATATATCAACCGTCTTCACCATTATTCATCAGGTGGTAATCTTTGGGACTTGCTGGCTACAACAAGAGCTGCTCAGCGCTTGGGAGGTGCGCATCTTGGGCGCAGTCAGGTGCTGACGGGACCAGTCCTTGGCTCAGGCTGCGGCCAAGGGGGATGGGGCAGATGGGTCGTGATGGTCAATGACGCGCGATGGCTATCCGTCTGAATGGTCAAAGCGGGCTGGCTCGTCCACATGGAGCTTTATAGTCAGCAACTAATGTATTGGTAGATGGATGGATGATAATTGATGTATACATATGCGCGTACTTGTTTAAATAAGTGCGTAGATGGCTAGAAAAGACCTGGGAACATGGCCAGGCCATGTGGAAACCGTGGTACTGTGATGGCCTGGGGATCAAGCTTCATTGTGCCGATCACAAACCATTGCATGACCTGGCGGATGACTGGCACTTGCGTTTTTGGAGGATACAAAAAAATGCCCGACGGACCCAACTGCCAATGGTAGCATGACGTGCTAGTGCCTACGGTAACTTGGGGTGAGCATCCTTGGCTCCTTAACCATTCTAAAATCAACCAGTTGAAGCCAAGCATCAGAAAATCTTGTACCTGGTATATAGACACATGTGATATGGTGTCGCCATCCTACTGCCATGCAACGAGCCGTCACAGCGACCCAGCCAGGGGCGCTGTCGCAGAACTGTGGCTGAGGCACTCATAGTAAAATGCTGGCCATGGAGCCAGCAAACATAAGGAGAACGCCAATGGAACCTCAATCGCAATGGTTCAGTGATTCCCGACCTGAACCTCAGGAGGTTTCAAGACCTACTGCTCGTAGACTATCTGATTGCGGTCCTCCGACAGGTGATTCAGAACGCTGCTGTTCTCTAGGCAAGTAGCCCCCAAAAGAAACAATGGTCTTCCGAGTACCATGGGCTATACACAGCACAGCTCACGGCCCCTGCTCAAGACCCGAAGCGACAGCCACATGTTGTGCTGCCACAAATGGTCATTCCCACGCCTAGAAATGACTCATTTGAAGTTGTCATCTGTGAGGGACGCATTTCAAATAGCAGGGTGACAACCTTTGGATTCCATTTCCTGAAGACGAAGGGTTGCGATGCTGTAAGACAATATCCAAGCAGCCAATGGTTTGCACAAGAAGGCGCTCCTTAGCTGGCGCATCATCTTGACTAGGCTGAAGGGCATCTGCCAAGAAAATGTGGCTACCACTATTGGATGATCATGGATGATGTGGCTGTGTCATGCTATGTTTCGATCTCAGTCCAGAATCATAACATCATATTCATATCGGCGTGTGTGCGTGTGCGAGATAAAAATGCTACAGGCAATGCTGCAAAGTGCCTAAATACTCTTTCGGTCTAGTCCGATGATCGAAAATTGCACACGTTGAAGCAAACTTGTGGAAACTTGGTGTTGCAGGCCCAATATTCTATCAATTTGCTAACAACTCTCAGCACTTCTCACCTGCAGTGATACAGTACAAGATGGCATGAAAATGTGCCAGCGTATACGCTCACACGCCCGCACACATCTACACACTGATACGCAAATTGTAATTATTGTACATACCCATGGGCATATCTCGTATATGTAACACATGCTTTTTTTGCTCCTTTTTGTGAGTTAATAAGGGGTTGCCGATGGCCAAAACCATGTTGTCTTCAGTGAATTCTTTGATGAAACGTGACGAAGCCAGTTCTGGGATATTCTGGGCGCATCCGCATGTATCTAACGTCGACCACTCTGGCACCACAAGAACCCGAATGAACCCTGCTCCGAGAATCATGTGGATGGCTCTTTCCGTCTTCGGCACCTGAGTCCCAAGATATTGGGATCTCAAAAATATCCCATGTAATTACCGTGGATTCAAGCGCTGTTACAGGGAGAACTAGAGCTGAAATTAGCCCTGAAGTGGGAATTGATTTACCTGCAAGGATGCTTGCCACATGCTTTGACAAAGGGCCATGTGTTTACCTTGTTTTGAGCTATGTCGGGAACTTTGATGATTTGGGCGAATGTAATTGCGATGTGTGGCTTTAATTTGATTTTAGATAATCGTTTGGACGTCAGCTTATGCTGATGATTATGATGATGATGAGGAGGAGGAGGAGCAGGATGATGATGATGATGATGATGATGATGATGATGATGATGATGATGATGATGATGATGATGATGATGATGATGATGATGATGGTGCCGTTCGTGCTGCCGGACTCAAATTCTTGCATGTGCCTGAAAGGGTGACAAATTTCCTCCCTTGTCCAAAATACTGGCACACTGTCAGCAGGGCATTCCGATCATTATCACCGAACTGTCAACCAGTCATGCTGTTCAAAGCCAGATTGGCTTTGAAGGCCAAGAATTGTGAAAGACATTGACATTGCCCCATGCTCCCGAATCAAACCCATGTCACCCTGGGGACTGGCGCTTTGAAGGCCAAGCTGAGTGCCGGACCCATGAACTTGGCATTGGCACGATCGAAAAGTGCGCAAGGGATGACCTTCGCGCTGTCAAGGCTGAGTTTGAAGATGCTTTGTAAAATCTACCAATGGTTCATAATACGTTATCATTCATATGATTGACGACTCTTGGTTCTGAGCTACAAGATTCCACCGCGGTTTCTTCGAAGCATAAGTCGCTCTGAAGGCTTGCATCGCGCCAGCAACTTCACCAACGCTGGAATTGGGCACTGAATGATGACTAAACTGCTCAACCAACTGCTAAAATGCTAAAGCGGTGATCATGGTGATTGAAAATTCCAGTTCCTGCAACGGTCTCTCTCTCTCTCCATCGCCGTCTCAGGATTGCAGGAACGGTGGTCCACTAAGATTCACTAGGTATATCTAGGTATGATATGACCATCATCCCATACCAAGCTGCAAACAACCACCAACCAGCGGAATATTCCCCAAATCCTACCGGATAATACCAAAAGTGTTCATTTCGGCATACTAGTAACACTCTGCTTGGTCCATTGCGATGCCGTAGGGTGCGAGTCCAAGTTGCGTAGATCATTGCAGTCCCGCAGATGGCTCCTACCAAGCCAATGACGGTGCTCACATCCTCGGTAGGCATAGTGAAGTTGGGGGCTGAACCGAGGCTCACCGTGGCACCTCCCTACCCATTTCTTCACCAAGCATCTGTCACAATGATTCCCAGAAAAGCAATCACCTGGCGAAGCGCCATCAAAACCCAGGTTTTGTCACACTTGGGAACAATCTGCCGAGAAAGTAAACGGCATGAGCCCATATGAGCATGCGCAGTGTCGACGCTGCGTTTTTAAGGTCTTGTGACTGTGTGATGGGTACTGCCCCTGCATACATGATCAACATGGATTACCAAATAATGTCTGAAAGATTGAGGATGCTTAAGGTAAAAACACACACAATCTTATGTACTGCATATGCAGCTAGTCAGCTAGTGCCAAAAGCCATCAGTTTGCGGGCTCTCCACAGGCCCTCAACTGGCAGGAAGGAAGTTGCTCCCGTACGCCCTACCCAACTGAGGTGAGAATTCGGCCGAGCCCTAACCATGGATCACTTACATGAGTTGTTCGACATTGTGCATCACCTGTTGCAAGTCACAAAACTGCGAGGCATGGTGACAGACGTACCATGTGGAAGGTTCATAAATTTGGCATAGTTTGGCTCATATGGCGAGACCTGTATCCCGATTCCATCAGGACGCAAACCCAGAAAGCACTGAAGCTGAGGAACACCCAGCATGAATGCGCTCAGGACGTTCTGAAACCAAACTTGATCAAAGACAACCTTGGAAGACCAACAGCCCACGTGTGAATCCTTGAGACTGACTTGGAGCTGTGAATAAAACAGTTGCAGGGGTCTACTTTAGTTTGGCTGGTGGACTGGGTGGGAGTAGTGTTTCTGCCCATGCTGGAAATTCCTATCTGGGAACCGCAAACCTCCGTGAAACTTTGGCCATGGGACTGGCTCCAAAGCTACAAAGTCCAAAGGTGCCGCAGGTCATTTCCAGGTGTTTGGAGCCAGCATTTGTAGCCGTGTGAGCTGAACACGTGTATCTTAAAGTATCTTGAACCAAGCATCAGTCCCGGGACTCGCAGTTGCCAGCAGGACCAAGGTAGCTTCTCCTGAGTTTGATCAGCGGCGTCACGTGGGCTGAGACCCGAAACGGACAAAGGTCCGCATCTGCAGATGCATTCACAGAAACGGGCAGAAGCAGCTGTGTGCCCAATAGGGAAAACATCCACCTTTGGATAGTTTGGCAGTATTATGGGCGTGTTGGCAAATGCTGGCAAGGAACCAGCCAGCAATTGTAACATACTGCAACTCCTATCCTTTGGAAGGTCCTGTTTGGGGATACCAAATGACTTCCTAACACCAGGCCATACTGTACATGCCACATTGACACTGCTCAATGAAGCACGCCTTGGCTGAAAACCATCGTTATCCCCTTTGGTTCTTGCTAGCTCTTGGTTAATACACAGTGGCAAGTCCACCAAGTCCACCATAACAATTTCAACGCCTGCAAATATTATGCCACCGATTGCTCCTGAATTTTCCTTTCTGTACAGAAGGTTTTTGCATCTGACATTGCTCCTTATTGCTCTTAGTTGTGGTTGATCTATTAAATGCATATATCGATGGGCTGGATCATCAACATTGAAGCATTCTCATAGTCCAAGTAGATCCGAGTAGTAATCGGTCATGTATAGATCTACCATTCATCACAACTGACTATACAATCCTCCGGACGGTTAATTAATCTACAGTACCTTGGGCCCAATGATACTGATCCTGGGTCCAGCCCACTGCTACCGAGATTCGAAGTCCACCTCAGCGCAGCAGAAATTAGGCCATGCTTCCGTGGGCACAGCCATGGTCCCGCGAACCCAAGCAGAAAATGATCCCGTTTCTAGTGAGGAAACCGCCAAGAAACCAGTCACAATTTTTATCACCAATAACTCTGGCGTACACTGAGCACACCCTCAATTTCTAGAAAGTCATGGGATGGAGCCTGGTGCTGACAGTCAAAGCACCAAACAAAACTGACGTGTATAAGAGGCTGCGAGCAAGACACTGAACATCAAAGGTAGGCTGAAGACGTTGGCAAAGCCCATGCCGAAGCGGGCAATGTTTGCTAGCATATCCTTCTTGGCCTCAACTCGGCCAATCTTTCGCCGAAAAAGAATCTGGAATGATGGCAACTAGATCAACTTCTCATAGTTGCTATCACTTCCCTCGAACATTTACCAACCTCCCATGGCACCCTGTAGAGCACAATTGGCATAGCGGTGACTTTTATGGTTCAACGCAACTGCCCAGCGCTGCCAAGGGTCATAGTTGTTCAGGATCACTCCTTCGGCTTCAGGTCCAAAGGTGGCATAGCCCAAGACCATTGTGGTGGCGAACCTGAGCGCGCCCTAGTGCTTGGACTAAAGCAGCAGCTACAGGGTTTCTCAAATAAAAGGGTTTGGGATGGTTTGGGTCCTTCGAGGAAACAATGAAAAGAAGAGGAATTGTGCTGCATGGTCCTGCCTGGTGCTGCATGGTGCTTCTTCGGAAGTGTTCCAAAATGTTGGTTTCACCGTGGCCGTCCCGAAAAATCCAAGCCTCGGTCCTGATTTCCCATTATATTGGCAGCATTTGACATCTGGAACATCCTGCCTCTCATTTCAACTGGTAACTGGTATGTACAGCATTTGGGACATCTTTGGCACATCCTAACTTTCATTTCTTTTGTTATTTGCAACATTTTCGATATCTTACCTTCTAATTTTTATGGAATTTGCAAGGTTCGGGATATACTTTTCACTTCTTGCGATATTTGCAGGGTTTGGGATATCTTACCTTGAATTCTTCATGCTATTTGCAACATGCGCAATCTCCTACCTGCTCATTTCCTACGGAATTTGCAAGGTTGGATGGGTTTATGGTTTTAATGTTTGTGGTTTCATTTATGTTTCAAGGTTTAAGCTTTTAGGTTTGTGGTTTTGAGGGGTGTGGTTTCATGGCTTAAGGGTTTATGGTTTTAGGGTTTTAGGGTTGATGGTCTTCGGGTTTATGAGTTTAGGGTCCAGCGTATGGGTTTAAAAGTTTAGGGCTGACGGGTTTAATGTTTTAGGGCGTATAGTTTCAGATGGCCCTCCAATGGTAGATGATGCACCCATCATTTCCAGGCTGTTTTGTTCCCGAGATTATATGCGGGTCACTCAGCCCCTGCTGCCCAGGCACAAGCAGGAAGCCAACATGAAGGCAGTGAAAACTCGGACTCCAAACTTTCCAGGTCGATGGTCCACAAACCTCCAAGCTATCATGGTTCGGTGGGGTTTGGTACCGGTGAGGTCCTAGTGACGGCTTGTCGGTTTATATTTTCGGCTTTATATAGCTGGGGTTGGAATGGGTCAAGATCTTCATCAACTACACGTCTTAAAGTTCATGTAGGTATTGCAACGATGACAGGCTACGATATGACAGGCTACGATATGACAGGCTACGATATGACAGGCTACGATGCATTATGCGCATTATGAGTAGTCGGAGCCTGAGCTGTGCCAAAGCAAACGTGCATCAAAATGCCAGGCAAAGGAGGTGATGGCACGGTTGTGGCACGGCTATGACACGGTCGTGGCACATGTTCCACACTTACCAAACCGCGGAGCGCACGTGGAAACACTTCCAAGTGGCTCCCGTTACTCAAGTTGATTTGTTTTAGACTTGATCTCTGCCATGCTGAGGCATACCATTTAAGATCCTCCGAATCAACCGCTCTCTGAAAACCACTTCCTTTTGCTCCCTGGAATGTATACTTATATTAGTTTGGCAGTCTAGTGTAGGTTTTAACAGGTCTGACATCAAAGGGAAAGGATTACATTAAGATGGATTAACATGGATTAATGATTAACGATTCTTGCGCAACCCCTATCCCAACCCTTGAGGCTGCCGCTCACGGTAATACTTGCAGCCATTATAGTGACCTCAGCAGCTGGCGACTAGGAAGCATGGCACCAGCATGGCCTTACCCTCTGTTCACCTGGACAATCACATATCTTTTGTAAGAAACCCCTGGGAAACGGGCTGCAAAAAATTAAATAATTCGTGATTTTCATTGATTTTCCTTTGTCATCCTTTGTCAGCATCTGCCGGAGGGGAGCTGATGGACTGGCGGATGTCTGCTGGATGTGTTTGTCCTAAGTGAACAAACATATTGAAAAAGAAAAGGAAAATACAATTCTGTAAATCTGTATGACTGTCCCCTCTCAGTGGGCTTGACTGTCCCGCCAAACTGACCAATGGCCTTCTCCCCTCTTGCTGGTCATGTTTTTGAGCGCCATCATATATTTCCATTTATCGATGCTGATCGGCTCGTGAAATAAGAGCCAATGATTCAATGATAACAAGGTTTTGCGGTCGAAGAACTATCAAACACTTCTTCCTCCGCTTGCTGAACAAGCGGTGCCTCTACCGAACCACCAGCAAACCTATGGACGCGCAAAGAGTCCTTTTCTTCGAAATCACTGTGCATCACTGTGCCCGTTCTCGCCATGAAAAAGGCGATCCAAAGTTTTCACTGGATCTCAGGCATTCTGGGAGCCCTGGACACGCCAAGATGCGCTATGTACCCTATCTCTGAGCTCACCTCTCACGTCGGGAGAGGCTGCCCTGGAAGCAGCTGGGAGGTGGTCACACGATAGCAACCTGCTCAAACCAACAGGACGATTTCTCCTTCGCACTGTTCACATGCACATTGGAAAACCAAGATCCTGATTCGTTTTAGCGTCGTTGGCCACCCCTTCAAGCCGGTGAGCAGTCCATCCTGCTGCATCCCTGGAGGACCCAAAGAAATGTTGCAGCAGGGTGCCAACCCATCAGATCACGGCGACGTATGCGCCAGTGCCACGAACTTTGCCACCGCTTTGGTTTTGGCTTTCAATTCTCGGCGCTGCGCTTTGCTGGAAATGATCTCGCCAGCCACCACCGATAAACACGCCATGACCTGAAACGAAAAGCCGAAACACGGAACCTGGAACGAGCAACTGTGCCCATTCATTAGCGAAAATAATTCTGATATATAGACTTCTATAGGACATAAAATATATGCAAATTGCTTGGGGCACCTGTGAGCCCAGAAAACCACAAAAGAACTTGAGAACCTCATCAAATGCTGGTAGGTGGCAGCAAAGCCCATGCCATAATTCTCCTGAGCTGCGTCGGTCATTTTTTGCACACCCAGATTTCTGGAAGATTCAAGTTTTTCTCAGTCACTATTTGCCGATGTATCTTGGAGATGTTCATGGATTCTCCATGGATCAGGTACCCTGAAGCCATCAACACAATCACTTTAGGGAAGCCACGACTTACTTCAATGCCTGGTGGCTTCTTTGCAACCCCAATGGAACCTCGGTGGCTCTGAAATGATGCTAGTAATTACGATTCCACTTTGGCATATTTCATCTTGTTAGCAACGCACTGGTCTGCTCAGTCTGGTCGATCAATTCACTTACATCTCCCAACCTGAACTGTTCGTGTAGCACAAGCTTCAGTGGCATGTAGGAAATTATGGTCGATGTGCACCAGGCCAGCGCATATCACACAGACCTCAGCTGCTTGGCAATTTCGGCTTCCCGGGTTTTTGACAAATATTGCAAAACATCAAAATCACAATTTTTGGGGAGACCTCGCCATGCATGAAACGCCAAGATGAGCCAAGATCTTCTCATCCATGATCTCCCAGCTGCAACCAGGCCACATGCGCCAAGACATCTGTTGCATCGCCCAAAAGAGCCAGGGCAAAGAGACCGCAGCTCACAGATCGGTGGGCTTTCCTCGGCGATTACCCACCAGGATGACCCAGCAAGCTGATGCCGCTCCCTCTGCTCAAAGCATAGGCACCCGTTTCCCCAGGATACTAATAGTGATAGTTGGAACCCCGCATCAGTTTCTTGGTGACCGGACTGCGTTTTTTTTCCCAAATGCAGCATCCGTTGTTGTGTGAAATCAATCTCCTGTGAAAGTATCTTTAAAAGTGCTTCGCATTCAGAAGCTGCCAGGATCTCCAATCCAAGTTGGTGGACCCAGTCAACACAAGGAGCGAAGAAAGGGAAGATCCCAGGAAGCCCTCAGCTGCATTGAGCTGAAGGCAAGTCACAGCCGTCCAAATTCAACTGCATTGGCCACAAAGTCATCGGTTCATCTCGAGCGAAGACGAAGTCAGGCAGCAGCTTACCTTCCACTGCAGCAGTACTCTCGCGCAAGCCACCGCCACCATGGTTCCTCCAAGGAGTTCGCTCGAGAAAGCGACGGCTTTGTGGGCACATCTTGGACCACATGGTCCGCAGAATCATCTTTGCTTCCATCTCTTTCCTCAAGCGGATGGCCCAGTCCCTGAACCTCCTGTTCTGGAACTTCTGCCAACACATCAGATTCAGATGCCACGGCCTCTTGCACCACATGGTCCGCAAAATCATCTTTGCTTCCATCTCTTTCCTCAAGCGGATTGCCCAGTCCCTGAACCTCCTCTTCTGGAACTTCAAATGCCACGGGCTCTTGGACCACATGGTCCGCAGAATCATCTTTGCTTCCATCTCTTTCCTCAAGCGGATGGCCCAGTCCCTGAACCTCCTCTTCTGGAACTTCTTCCCACACATCAGATTCAGATGCCACGGCCTCTTGCACCACATGGTCCGCAAAATCATCTTTGCTTCCATCTCTTTCCTCAAGCGGATTGCCCAGTCCCTGAACCTCCTCTTCTGGAACTTCAAATGCCACGGGCTCTTGCACCACATGGTCCGCAGAATCATCTTTGCTTCCATCTCTTTTCTCAAGCGGATTGCCCGGTCCCTGAACCTCCTCTTCTGGAACTTCTCCCAACATTTCAGATTCAGATGCCATGGCCTCTTGCACCACATGGTCCGCAGAATCATCTTTGCTTCCATCTCCTTCCTCAAGCTGACTGCCCAGTCCCTGAACTTCCTCCTCTGGAACTTCTCCCAACATTTCAGATTCAGATGCCATGGCCTTGAGGTTCTTGGGGCTGCTTGGACTAACGATTTCCTCCGTAACGGCCTCGAGCCTCTGCACATCCTCCTCTTCATGGCGACTCTCGCCATCCTCGCGGCGCTTGCGGTGTCGCCGGCGCCTGATCATTTCACCGGCATCCTCGGCATCCTCATCGCCTCTGCGGCTCCTTCTGCTGCGCCTGGATCTCTCAGATCTTCCCTCTTCGCCATCACCGCCATCACCGCCATCGCCGCCATCCCGACGATGAGAGCGCTCTCCTTGGTCGTCCTTGCGATGGCGATGGTGACGGCGCTTTTCTTTTCGGTGTTCAAAGCATTCGCCAGTCCCCACCTCGGAGATCGGCTCTGCAATGACATCCTCTTCATGCTGAAGATTGGTTCCTTCCCCTTCGAAAACTTGCGGCTTGCGGCGGCGCGGCTTGCCCGAGCGCTCGCCCGAAGCTATTTTCTCCTGGCGACGTTGCTGTCGAGCTTCGTCGCGTGGCTCTTGAAATTTCTGGGACTTCTCCAAGATGTCCTCTGAGAGATCGCCAGTGAGTCGCACCCGTTCCTCTGCTTTCATGGCTTTGGGTACCTGGGTGTTGGCTTTCTTGACTGGGCAGCCCAGCTCCTGCATCCTCATGTGCTGAAGCATCTGCTCCATGCCGCCCAGCATCCTGGGCCGTACAATCCTATCGTCGTCCACACCATCACGACAGATCGAGAACCTCTCATGGACACCGGCCATTCTGCACCGCTCTGCCAAGAAACTGTGGGCACTAGCGCTTTGAACAGCTTGAGCCAAGTGATCACAAGTTGAGCGCCCCAAATATGGCAACAACAGTGTCCAGAGTTGATAACTGTTGCTGAAGCATCTGACGGGACCATACCAGGGCCCGTTTGAATATCGTCAAAGACCATGGAAACAGTATCCATTGATTATATTGATTTATATTGATTTCAAAAGTCAAAAGCGATTGTTCTTTTGGGGAAGCGGTTGTGGGTCCCCATTCTGGGCAGGAGCAGTTGCCTTGCCATAAGCTCAACGGAAGCATCATTTGGACCACTGTTGATGCAATCAAATGCTGCGCAGTCTTGATTCTCCACTCCAGGGTTGACTTCTGAGAATGAAATTTGCAAGTGACATATAGAACCTCAAAACTGTACAGTATTCACATGCAGGGAACGATAGTGCATCCTTGGAATGTAGCCAGTTCCAGGTTCAATTTATCAAATGTATCCAAATGTGCATCTCAGTTCGAACCCGAGAGGGCTATAACGCGCCGTAATGTGCCCACCCGAAATGGCATCAAGGCACCATTCATCCCTGAAGCGATGCCAGTCATGTTCTGCCAAATGGATCACAAACAGCATCCCCACGAAGGGCACCAACACTCTCAGAGCCTGGAAGCCGCATCCGCTAGTGAAGCCCATAGCTACAACAAGCCAGTGGTTCGGATATCTGTTGTGCTGGGATGAGCTGGGCATTTTCTTCGCAAGGGGCAACCTTCAAAGAAGTTCAATGTTAATAATTCACCTTCTTGCCTCTTCTTCACCTTTGCCGATGGGCATTTTCTTCATCTTTCTTCCCTCTTGATACCTCTCATGCCCACGTTGGCTGTTTTGAATCCCGCACGGCAATCATGACTAGCCTTCAAGGCATGCATCGCAGCATGCTCGGTCATGCGCAAAGACTCGCCAATCGCTCGGCCAACGATGTGTCGGGCCGCCGCTTGCCCGCCACGTTGTAGCGCAAGTTCGGCGCCTCTCTCCTAGGTGGTTTGCATGCACGATGTTGGCCAGAAAAATGCAGGACTGACCTCCAAAAAAGGACACTCCCAATGAAGGTTGATTGCCTGTTATTGCCCATTCAGCGATGTGAGCCTGGGTCCGCCGTCCTCTCTGGCTTTCAACATTGAGAACCCAGTACTTACATGTACTTACCATACTTCCCTAAAATGACAATGAATGACCTTAACAAGGAAGTTTGTTCGCGATGTCGACCAAAGGCTTTCAAACAACAAGAACAAGAACAACAACAACAACAACAACAACAACAACGACGACGACGACGACAACAACAACGAAAATGGCAACTGCAGTGGCAGCAACCGCAAGGGCAAGGCCACCAACAACAGCAAAAGAAAAAACAATACTCAACACTCAACACCATTGCCAGTTCCGTACCACAACAAAAGCAAGAGAAAGGAACCACAATAACTCAGGCAAATTAAATGAATGACACCCAAAACTCCAGAGTAAATAAACGATGCTAACACCACAGTGCGAGCAATGGATTCCCACCCCGACCCCCTACCAAGGCTCCACCATCCGTTCAGCACTTCTCTCTGCCAAGCGTTCCCCAACTCCCTCCACTAAGCGCTCGCCCACACGTTCCCCCACGCGTTCGCCCACACGCTCTGCCAGTCGCTCGCCAACACCTGAGCCATGGAGGGTAGCCCCAGAGCCTAAGGTCCCCAGAGACTTTGAGGGCAAACCTCAAAGATTGTCTTCCCATGGCATTTTGCATAGCTTATTGCTACAGTTACATTGTTACATGATTCATTGCTCCTGAGATCTCCTGAGTGTCATACTGGTCATCTCCAGACATCTCAAACCATTAAACCCCTCCGCGTTCCTAGAAAACTCACCATAGTGCCGACCAAGAATCGCTCAGTCATGCGTTCAACCACCCGTTCTGCAGCACCAAAGGCAGTCTTTTCAATCCAGCGATGCTCCAGGTGGTGCTTTGCAGTGTGAAATTCATCTCCTTAGTAGCTCAAAATGAAATGATGCACTGAGGGATTAAATCATATGAGACATGGGATCGATCAAACCTATAGAGATTATCATTGGCTTCCCAAACTTTCATCAAATTTCCGCCAAAGTATACAAGGGGCTGCTCCTGCCATGCGGAGGAGTGAGTTAAGATTCAGTTTGATCGCTCACCATCACTTTGCCTTTGAAGGTCAAAAACCTCCAAAAAGAAAAGATATCGCCAGCTTCATTTTGAAAACCAAGTTGTGCACCATGGCCCTATTTCACCCTTCCTGTACAAATCAGTGGGGCCGACACTCCAAATGTTCGACCTACTGGCAGCTACTTAGACGATCTTGAACGCAACAATTCGGCAAGGCCCTAATCAATCCCAATTGCAGAATTACATGCATATACATGCATGTATCACATGACATCCAACGGGTCACTGGAAATGCTGGAACCCAAATGCCAACCTGCTAAACTCCAAGAGTCCATGTCCATCTCCATGCTCCGTTGCCCCATGACCGTGGTGTGGTGCCGACCCCGACACGCTTGTGCTTGGACTCGCCAGCAGTGCAGCTGTGCTCCAATCCAACTGGGCACATTGCTCCGCAGCAGCATGTTTGATCTGCTCCACTTGGGCATCATCAGCAGCATCCAACAAGGCCTCATCGGCTTGCAGGGGGGGCCATAGGAGGCCAATAAGGCTGCAACACCACCCTGCCATCCCAACAGGGCAATCCTAACTAAACTGTTGCTGGTGCTTCAGACATACCTTCACACATCATCTCAGTCTTCTTGTTGTTTGCAAGGTGATCACACAAAGTTCACTGAGTTGAAGTTGGGGGTCAGACCCTACGGGGGTTTGTTCCTACATGGTTCTACTATAGTTTGGACATGCAATGATATGTGATTTAAACACTCAATATTTGATTGAAAAATGCTCCCCAAAAAAGACAATACACGTCCAAATAACCCACACCATCAAATTTCAGGATCAAACAATCTCAAATTTCTCACGTGTTCTTAAAATATCTCAAGGCATCCCAAAGTATTCACAATATATCTCAATACATCTCAAAACCGCAGAAAAATCCAAAAAGTATCAAAAAATGAACAAATCAATGACAAACAAAGAACTAGAGCACACACAAATGTTTCTGTCATGTTTGCGGATTTCAGTGCTTTTGATTCTCAAAACCGTCCCTTTGTCACTGGCCCGAATCATATCGATTACAAACCTGTCAAATTTAACCCCTCAAGTTCACATCAGTAAAACGCAGTTGAAGGTGCTCTCTTGCATTTCCCCCCATCATAGTCCCAGCTCCAGCTGTGGATATGACCTTCCAATGACAAACTCCACATGTCGTTTGTGCCAGCCGGTGAACTGCCCCCTGACTGACCCAGTCACCCAGTTGGAGATTTCAAATAAGATGGCCATGAAGCATCCGGAGATGATGGGGATCAAACTTTGTTGACTAGTCATTGGCTGATCATTTTACAATATATAAACCACGATTGTAAAATTGTAATATATGTGTCAACTAATGTCCCCGGAGTGTCCAAGGGTGGTACTCCAGGGGACGAATCATGTGGACTGATACGGACACATTTCGAGATGGATGACTTCGGTCGGCCAAGCGGCAGCTTCGTAGCACTTCAACCAGGCGGCCTTTGACCTCGGCATCAAAATCTGCAGCGTCTCGAGCCAAGTTCTTCAGCTTGGACAATGGACCGCCAAATGGGTCAAACTTCAGGTCAACATGGGTAAACATTCCATCTCTGGGAGATCCCCCTGCACAAGTTTGCAATGTCACAAACGCAGGTCTGTTGCTAGATGTGACTCTGTGGGGATGATGATGATGATGATGATGATGATGATGATGATGATGATGATGATGACAAAGACGACGACGATGATGATCTTTGCGATTATGTGGAAAGTTGAAGTGCATGGAAGATCATGGAAGTGCAAGCAAAAGTTGTTCATTGCCGCTGCTCCGCTGGGCGCAGCTTGGAAGAGGAACGGATTTGACATCCACGCGGCAGATTGTAGGAAAAACATGTCAATGGGGTGTTTAAGAGATACATAGAGATAGACTGGTACTGCGATGAATGTACTAAACATGTATCCAAATGCATGCAAATGCGAGAATCAAATTGGATCCATACAGCTAGTTGCAGTACTACTAGTTACGCCCCACTAGTTCCTGTGAGAATGACGAATACAAACTATAGATTTATTTGCGTGATCCTGCTCCAGGTTCCAAAACGAAAAGGCATAAAATCTAGCACAATTCCACTGCCGGATTTGACGCTGGTCACCATGTTATCCCGCGGCATGACGTGCCCCGTGATAGCCAACAGGTTTTCGGTGAGAGCTTATTCCCATGTCAGGAATGATAGCACTTCCAAGCCAAATACATCCAGACACATACTGGGAAGCTTCATAACTCCTCACATGAATAATTGCTTTCAATTTTGTATGCACTCATGAACACCAGTTGACCTGGCTACAATCATCATGATCATTACCAGCCACTGACCGTCACCAGCCATTCTTGTTGTAATAGTTTCCATTGTCAATTATAGCAATGAACATAATGAACCACCAGCACTGTGACCCTGATACCAAGTTGCGCCAAGTTGCATGGACAGCTGCGCCGCTGCTTTCTGCACTTCTGCTGCTGCAACTTCCATCTCTGCCAAGCTCCTGACAAAACTCTCCAAAAGCTGACCTCATTCCTGGCAGCAAAGCATGTGTCACAAACAAATCAGCAATTACAAAGCTTGGCTTCCAGCATAGTTAAATCATCCAATTATACCTTGCCAAACTCACAATTCTGTGGGCAATCGGAATATGGAATGCTGAAATCACATGCGCCTCACCCCACCGGTCCTGGCCACATTTGCTTGATTCTGCGCGAAGCTTTGCTGAGCGCCATCCGTTTCGACCATCACAGGATCCGCGTGATGAATGTACGGAGCACTGAGAATCAGCTCAGCCAAGATGGCTAAGACAGGCAGGAGGCCATTACCAACTTATGGTGCTGATACAAAACAAGAATCACAGATCTACACATCTGCAAGCCACACCATTCATAATGCTTGACACTTGACACCTTACCTGCGACCCCGCGCGAGGTCAAAACCCGAACTGAGACATACTGGTACCTGATACCTGGTACCCCAAAGCAAATAAAACTGGTGGTTGTTTCATGTTGTTTCTTGATGTTTCATGGTCTCGCCCCGATGATGTTTCGGAAGATTCCCTACAGCCCGATTGTGTGGTGTAACAACCATAGCGTAGCATGGCTCCTGAATGTTCCTGAGACCCGGGCACAGGAAAGCGATGGACAAGTTGTTCACCAGCAGCAGGGACGCGATACCAAAGTTGCCGATCTTGAAGGCGGGCTGCATCGCTGGGGGATGGGTTGGGTTCCAGACACAACATGACTCAATCATCCGAGGAAATCATGGCAAGCAACAAGAAACTCATGGTGATGAGAATCCGGCCACCATCATGGCGGTGAACAATTCATTCGGGAAATAAAACATGGAAGACCATAGATAAAAGTAATCTGGAATATATATATATATATATATTTATTTAAAAAAAACATACAAAAAAAATAAAAAAACATACAGTAGTCAATTAATTGATGTCATTAAGAAGGGTGCCAAATGGATTGGACAGGGCACCGAGGAGACCTGCAGCTCATGGCTCCTAGCATGCTACAATTTGAGCGTTTGACAGCTAGTGGTGTCACATCAAATTTGGCCCAGCTGAAGCCCCTCCAGCTTTCCCCATTCCAAGGTCGGCCCTTTGCTGAGCTCCAAACATGTCCCCTTGGCCGTGGAAATCCGTGGAATTGGCCACCTGATCCAGGGCTGACTCGGCAGCTTAGCACATCTGAGTTTCCTCCTGAGCCCAGCCTGGAAGGTAAGAGCCATCGAAGAAGCGAATCACCATCCTGGGAGGAGAGCTTTCATTGGGGCCCTACGCGCTCCTAGAAATTCTATGCATGGGAACTAACTTAAACAGAAAGTTGAAAAAGTTGTCAAACATCTGAACCCAAGTCTAAGTGACATCTCGAGAGAAAATCCTTTGACATGAGCCAAATTTACAGACGCCTTTGTCCGAAAAACGGCTCACAAAATAGCTGATGGCTGGTGATCGAACCCCAACTTGTCCACCCGTTGCCCCGGACCCAAACCACCAGCCCCGATCGCCGAGCAACATAACGGCCATGTATAGCACTGCGATCAAGGCCAGGAATGATGTTGGCGCCAGGGCAGACAAGTCTTTCCTTAGCACGTCCGATTCAAGCGCAATGAGTTGGGATGGCAGAACCATTGTCGTAGAATTTCAAGTGGCGCTCAGCAAGCGTTGGGGAGGTCAGACTGTGAGCGCACTGGTGGCCACCACGACAACTCCGAGACCAAGCTGCAGCATGCAGAGCGGCAGCAAAGGGAATAGCGCCAGGCAAGCAATGCAGTAGGATCGAGAAAGGAAGTGAATACCAAATCCTGCCCAGCTGCCCGACCTGGTCGGACCTTGGGCTGGTTTCAAATGCAAATGGCAACTTCCCGTATAAAAAGTCGCTTGTTCGTGGATTTTCAAGGTTTCTTGTCGACATGGATTACCAAGTAAACACTATCAAAAAGTGGTAGGATGCGTTACTTTTCAAAACAATGCCTTGGCATTGAAAGCTTTCGAGTGCTAAGCGTCGCACGCTGGCGCAAATGTTTATTCTCAGATTTCCACTCAAGGAAATTCAAGGGATCTGTTACTACTCAGATCTACTCAGCATATCTTGGCCATAACTTCACTGGAAGAGCAAATGCATCATTGGATGCCTAGGTGAAGCTAAGAGGTATGGCATGGATAACTCCATCCTTGCAAAAATCTCAGAGTTGCGCTCCGAAAGCCGTTCCAAAGCCTTGAGTCATGTGCAGTACGCAATACTTTTCGAAATTGAATCCCCGCAATCAAAAAAACATGAAAATTATATGTATGTAAATATAATGTATATATTTATGTATAATGTTTGGTTGTGCAGCTTGGTAGAAAAGGTCAAATGGAACAACCAACCAGCCATGGGGTAGCCACAACCGGGTTCGGTCCTGGCAAACACATGGAGATGAGGTCGCCAACCATGCCTCACATCCGAGCTGGGAAGGAGACCTGGGTCCTGTGTCACCACGCCATGCTGAGGCCATGGATCAGCACTCGACCGTACAAATTGCCACACCCATTAGCCCCAATGAGGATCCAGTCAGAGGATCCATACATTGCTATACCTAGAAAGTTGGAGGAAGCGTCATTTCAAAGGTAAAGCATGATGTAATGGGATGCCACATGCCGACAAGAGCGAAGCCAAATGGCAGCAGGTGGCTCTGTCAGCTGTGACCTATGGCTGCAAGCTTTGTCTTTTTGGACGACCAACAGCCCGGTGGGAACTGTGGGTCACCCTGGGTCACCAACCAACAGCTCAGGTCACTTTGCATCCTGAGCCCTCAGAGCCGACAGCGAGTTAGGTGATGGACAATTAACCCCTCAACATCTCACACACAACAACTTTTTTGTGGAACCCAAAAGTGCTCAAACCTTCCGAATGCAGCTATGGACACATGTTAGCTTACCCAACAGGCACGACCAGCCAAGGTATCCAAGGCACAAATGTAAGCCAAAGCATTGCCAAAACAAACCAGCCACAGCACCACCGTGGGGATCCACTTACCTAGGCTGAAGATGGCTGAAGCACTGGAGTTCAGGTGGTCACCGACGACTGCAGATATTGAGATATCACTTTCGACTTTCCTGACCATCTGGTGGCTTTGCCCGCTAGATATGGGGATATCAGAAGCGATGGAGGTAGCAGCAACGGGCACCAAAACTGCGAGCAACACAATGCACTGCAGCAACTCTCTCTCTCTCTCTCTCTGGGCTTGGCAGCCTGCCGCCTCACAGAGGCGCCCGAAACACACAAGACCCCAGCGCTGGTGCCACTGTGATGACATGATTCTGATGATCATGTTCGAGTGGGCCCAAAGGCAGTGCGACTGCCGAGACATTCTTTACCGGCAATCATGCACATGGATCCCTGCTCAGTCTTCAACACACTTCAAGTATGCATGAGGATTGCAATACATGCTTTAAAGAAACAAGTGACCATCACCAACAGCTGCATAGTGAAAGCGCAAACTACCTACCAACAACACCTGAAAAGTGACCCACCAATCAACCACCAACAAACTCACAACTGCCAGCCGACTACCAACAGGCCCTGTAGAACCCGATTGTACCAAGCATCTGTCCGGGCCAATGCAACGTTCCCACAGTCGGTCATAGCTCTTCACCCCTGGAAGCGCCGCCAGGTGGTCAAACGTTCGGGGCACATGTTCATGGTGTCCATTGGAAGTCTTATTTTTGGATCAGTTCCACCAACAGCAGGCAAGCTGCACTTTTGCTTCAGCTAAATTCCCTATGTTTGGGATTTTTACGAACTCATTCCCTATGCGCTATGTTTCACCATGTTTCGCCCTGTTCTACCTTTCCCCAGCTGCGGATGCCACCTGCTATCTCGATAGTCCGGGAAACCAAGAACATCATGTAGGCAGCCGCGGAGGCAAACCTAAGTAGTGTTCATTCCCGGTACCTGTTTGCCATGTCAGACTAAAAGCATTATCAGTTCAAGGGTGAGTCCTTCTCTGACATTGGCACTTAGGTATCCTCAGTGAAGAATCATGTGCATGGGCTTGCATTGCCAGTAACCGAGGCAAATGGAAAACACAAAATATATCACAGTAGACTATATACAGTATTTGAATCATCTAACTTAGGCATATCATTTTGTCCGGCTTTGTCTGGTCTCTAGCAGCTATGGTCAACCAAAGCACCCAGTGATACACATGATGCACAGAAGGACTGGTCGACCCAAACTCAGCATGTCCAAAGATAAAACGACCATCACCTGCCGTGCCACACAAGTAGAAGGAGCACAGCTGGGATGTAGCCTGCACGAGGGACCACCAAGTGAGACAAAAGTGGGAGCTCCTCACTGATAATCTGTCCGAATCAATGGAATCATTGCTTGCTGGGTCTCAACTTGACTGGCGGCTTTTATCTGAACCCCATTCTAAAGGTGATCTGATGTGATATGGGGTATAAAATCATGAATATAATTTAGTCGATATCATACTATCGTGGAATTCTCATGCAGTATTGCATCATACGGTGGCATCACTTGTCACACTGCAACATAACTTTTTGCAAGGCAAAAGGGTTCTGGAAATCTTGGCCAAAACACTCGATGTTCGCGGCGATTTATGGTTTAGGGTTTCTGGATTTTGGGATGTTTTAATTTTTTCGCAATGGTTTTATACAATCGTGTTTAGAAGTTATGTATTCATAGGCAAGCCTCGCCGCTTTTGCTTTTGTTGGGGTATTCGGCCATTGCTTACTGCTTTCGGCGGAGAAGCCCCTGGAGGGGTGTTCCTGCTGGGTGCCCATTCAAGCTTGGGTAAGGGCCCGTGCTTCCCTTCACGGGCTTTCTTTACGCACCGCCAACAAATGCCCACAAACCGCAAGGTTGAGAGAATGTGAAAGAACAACTTTACGCAACTGCCTGAAGGGTTTAAGATTTTTTTGGGGGTTAGGATGTTTTAGGGTTCCTCCAGAATTTGGGGTTTGTATCATACAAAAGCTAAATTGTTTGCTAATCAGGAAGCGCCAAACCGTGAATCAAAAGAAGCCAAGGCACCAGTTCCGGACATGCCAAAGGCCAAGGGCAAGACTCCAGCAGGGGAGATGTCCGCGAGCATGTTGACTACTAAGGACAGGTCACTCATGGTGTCCTCGACATCAGTGAAGCTCAGCATGGGGAAGGAGTGAAGTTTTGCCGAGCAAGTATTTGAAGGAGACAAGCGGTCATGGTCTTACACCATGTGTCATGTTAAATCCCGAGCATGTTTTGTTGGTCATATGGCCTGCGGCAGATGGGAAAAGCGGAAAAGTTGCAATATCCTCACCATGTTTGGCAACAGCCTTGGATGATTCGCACTTATGACCACGGCTTGGACACATACCAAGGCGATATGTTTTCATACCGGATCCTGCAGCACAAGCCAAATAAAATGACCAATCCATGGACTGGCCATCAACAAGATTCAATCATCAACATCATTGGACGACACCTGGAAACACTAACGCGGATCAACAAGCAACAACCACAACCACCACAACGACAACAAGCAACCGCAAGCATCCATCATGACCTCTGAGCCAAGCCGGCAACAACCATGACCTGTACCACCTGGTGACCCCTTACCGAACTTACACCCAAATGAGGACCAACCTGCTGGAACCGGACCGAAACAATTGGCTCGTGTGATGCGCATGTGTGACTTCAATGTTCAGAAGGCTGTTCTTGCAAAAGATAAATCAAAAAGAATCATCTGCTCACTGATCTTATTGGAACTGATCTCAGCATCTCCCGGACTGCCACGTCCTCATCTTGATCAATGGTCCAGGTCTGATACTTGCCTTGGTGGCCAGTCCTCACATGTCCACCACCACCTACACGAGGTGCCACAGGGCACTGCACACGCAGCACCAGGTTCCCCAGGTTGGTGACTTACCCAGGCTTAATGACTGGGATACTTTCCCGCCCAGGGCAGTAAAGACTACAATGGACCCTGAGGCCGCCTTGAGCCAGGGAGCGTTTGATCGTAAGGTTGGAACGTGTTTGAACCGCTATGGATAACAAAAGTACATGAGCAACCATCTGGACCCAGAACATTCCGCAGTTCTCGCCCACACGGCTCCAAGATCTTCGACCCGGGGGGGATCACTGTTGATACTGAAGTTTGCGGGTGGTGCAGGTGATGCGGGTGATGAACAGAGGCCCTCCATCTTGCAGCCTGGGAAGTCGACTACCAGGGCACTTGGATGTTGAATTTCTCCTTCTGTGAAGGTCTGCCGCCGGTCCAGCGGCTTCCTGGAAGCCATGCCATGACTGGGTCCTCCCACGTCCTCCCTTCCCCACAATTGCCCGAGCAGACTCAGTTCTCTGAGGAAGTGATCTTGGAGTCTTGGAGGGAGAGGGTTCCTAGGGGGTACGACGTAAAAGTATGCTTTTTGTGCCATTCATCAAGGGTGGCCTTGTGTCAGTTCTACTAGCAACCGTTAAGTCATTAAGTATACTTGTGCAGTAGCATTTCATGCCCAAATCCCTGGTGGCCCAAGGCAATTGTGAAGTCCACCAATGCAATGGACAGACCGAGGTGCGCTTTCCAAAGGATATGCGCGCAATTCGGATGCACCGAACGCAGCATCACGACATCATAAAACATATCACATTTCATTGTCTCTAACATGGGCATAGCATGGCATATGAAAGCGTGGTATGCACATGCTCATGGAGATCCCAACCGCAGTTCACCACTGGAGCTCGCCTCGTCCTGCTGCTGGGACTTGCCCCATCACCTTCGGTTGGGAGGGCCAAGAGAGAAAGCCAATCTGGTCCCTGGTAAATTTTCGTTGACGGGGCGCTCATCATGCAAAATAGAAACAAAGGTGTCTCTTTGAAGCTGCATTTCAGCAGTGAAATTTCATAAACTCTGAATATCCTGTGTGCAGAAATCACATCACCATCCACCCAGCTTGGAGGCACAGACTTGTCACTTGAATGGCCGTGTAGTGCCATGGTTTGCCGCCATGGTTTACCATGCTCGGCCAGTGCTTGGCTGCTTGGAGATACCGGGCCTGAGGCTTCCGGAGCTTCCACGCTTCCGTAGCCAGCATTCAGCCGTGCTTCTTGGCCCAGCTGGCCAAAGGCCAGAGTGCCTCGACGGGCAAAGCAAGGCGTCTGTGGCCTTACCCCCGAACTAACGATGGCCTGATATGGCCCGATCCCTGTTGGG
Organism: Symbiodinium kawagutii; assembly: GCA_009767595.1. Classification (NCBI taxonomy): domain Eukaryota; class Dinophyceae; order Suessiales; family Symbiodiniaceae; genus Symbiodinium; species Symbiodinium kawagutii. The sequence goes on from VSDK01029014.1 coordinate 296,037, forward strand.
AAACTGCCGCAGGTTTGGGGGCCATGGACAAAGCCAGATGATAAATATTTGGTTGATTGGGATTCACCTTTTTCTGTATCTGCAATGTGAGGTCTATGCTTTCACATGCTTTCACCACCTTTGAGTTGGTAATAGCCTAAAGCAACCCATAGCGATTTATATCGATTTATGCTTGGACTGCTTGGCTTATGAATGCGCATCTCCGGTTAACAACAAAGATAGGGATGGAGCTGATCACAACATGTCAAAAAGGATAAAACTCGAGCAACCCGACCATCCCTCACAATTCAACCACTGGATTGTCAAGAAAATGTTTGACGATTTTGATGAATGTTCATGATAGTCACTGCCCCGATATGATGACAATACCTAGCTATAAAGGCTGGAGATGGCTGGAGGATGCTGGAGGTCCCAGGTTTCCGCCAAAATGTCTCTGAGACTCTGCCATTCGTCACATGTGGCATGCCCAAACGTATTAGCTGATCAAATTCGGAATATTGGATGATGGGGATTGATGGGGTGGTATATGCCGACCGTCCCTATATGAAGGTTTCATTTACGACTCGTGTATCTGGTAGCTCCGGGTTGAGTCATGTTGAGTCTACACTACACCTATTGCTGCAGTTGGCGAAGCAGTTGGGGGGCACCGATCGTCCATGCTACCTGCTTCATCCACCAAATATGCCTAGGTGCCACGACGTACAAACGATGGAGATGCACCAGTGGTGTCTGCCATCGAAATGAATCGTTTGAGCGGATTGAATGGATTCGGTAAAGAAAGTAGTTGAGACAGAAACTGGCGCAAATGAACCTTGTTGCTTTTGAGCCAATAGGGGTTCATGCCGGCTGGCTGCAGCAACGAGCGCAACTGCCCAACACAGTACGAATCCCCGTGCGAACTCGACTGCAGAGAAGGAAACTGCATCGTCAAGCTGGCCCTAACAAATTCTACCAGTGGCCATCATTGTGTGCTGGATGTTTGCCCAGAATCCCAATAGATCCAATCGAATGTGGTTGCCATGGGTTAGCCAACGCCAGAATGATGGCAAACCTGGAGACAGTACACACATGTGCTGCCACCCTTGCTGCATGCAGTTGCCATTCCGCGAGGCAACAGCAGAACCCCCTTTCTCCACAGCTGTGCAGTGTTCAAAGTTGGCATGGATCGTAGCTACATGAGCTATATAGCCCCCAGTTGCATTGATTTGCTACCCTGACATCGATTGCAAAAATCACACACACATACGTCCACTCCAAAACGAGTGTAAAGGGACAGCCTCACGTACAAAAGATCACACCATAGTACATCTTCAAACCGATGGGTCCAAAACAAATGATAATCATAATGAAGGAAATGAAACTAAATGATCTTTCCGATTTCCGATCGACATGTTCAAGCTCTTCAGTATACCTTGTTCATTCTCTGTCATGCACCTGTTTCTCTCCTTGTGGCCTGGCAGAGGCGGACAAGGGATGGGTTTGGCTTCGTAAGATTTAACGTGCCCAATGGATGAGAAGCCCAAAAAAGCACACTCAGCAATGACCAAGCGATTTGGCCGAATGGATCCGAATGGTGGCTCCATATCAACAAAGCATCCAAACTTTTACTATAGCTGAACAAAATTACTATAGTATACTATAGTAATGAAAGTACGTCGGATTTATAGGAAGTTTTCAAGTCAGACTTCCGACTTCGTCCCTCAGTGTCAGAGAAGACGAAATGTCAAGAGAGGCGGCAGGTTCGGAGGTTTATGGCAAAAGCGGCAGGGCCGGCAGGAATG
>VSDK01029014.1:302660-333847 GCA_009767595.1 Symbiodinium kawagutii
GTAGGGAAACACACGTTTGCAAGTCAAAATCGCAAAAAACTAACAACGTCGGGACACTTTTGGGTGATCAAGTGTACAAAAGTAAACAGCCAAGCATTGAGGAGTGCCTTGGCCTCTTTGTCTGTGAGGCCTTAAAACACTAGAAACTATTTACAAAATCCCCAGAAAATATTTACAAACAATCAGAAACTATTTACTAATTTACTTGGCCCAAGCGAAAAGAATTTAAAAAAAACGGTAGAGAAATTCACCAGAAGAGAAACAGCTGCAAAGGAAAAAAACCTGCAAAGGAAAAACACCAGCTGAGAAAAAAACAACAGCAAGGGAAAACCGCCAGCACTGAAAAAAAACACCACCAGCATCATCATCATCATCACCATCATCATCATCACCATCATCATCATGATCATCATCATCGTCATCATCATCATCATCATCATCATCAGCAGCAGCAGCAGCATCACCGTCAACCACCATCTTTTCCGTCTCTTCATCTCAAACAAACTCTGCTTCCTATATGCTCCTCTCTTTGGAAACTTCTGCCACCGCCTTGTGGGGGTTGCCACGCTATCAATAAGTTCAGAGCAAATAAGCAATCTACATCAATCTACAAAATATTGCAGAATCATCAAAATCGCCAGCCTTACATGCAGTTGGGATCCATTGGGTCTGTGAAGTTTGATCAGCTTGTGTTTTCCCGATGCCACATTGGCTAGCCAAGTTCTTCTCAACTGGATCGAAGATGATCGAAACTGATCGAAGTATGCTGCTGAAGGCTTCTAGGGACGCTCATCTGGACACCACATATCACCATATCGCTACAGTTTGTTCAGATGGATTTTCCCTCTGCTGCAGTCGGAAAGCTGTGTCGTGGACTGGATCAACAACTGGCCTTTCAACCAAGTCACGTAGCGAATCGCCTCTTCTCGACCCATGAAGCCAATCTTCATGGAGCAGTTGTTGGTGAACGCCAGATATTCGGATTGCGAAAGCACCATGGTGTTGAAATTGTTGCGAGTTCTCTGGAGAAAGTTCTCAATGAAGCTTCCTGAAAGCTGAGAAGGAAGCTTCAGGATCACTATGCATGGTTGCAATTATCATTTGTGCATATCTGCGCCTGCAAAACGATACAAGTGATGCTACATGAACCCCTTGCCACCGTTACCAAATCACTGCCACCAACCCCAACATGACAACAACCACTGCTCCGATTACATAACCAATATGCCATGTCCGACATACTCACATGTTTGCCATTGTATACAACCTGATCAGGGCGCCGTTTGGCTGCTTCTCAGTCCGGCTTCAAATGCCTCCGTTGCACATTTTGTATCCCACAACGGCTGTGCTTGAAGGGAGTGGGACGATGAACATCAACTACCCATTTATGTGTGTGTGTGCATGTGTTTTCTTTTTTGGGGGGTGACTCACGAACCAATGGAAGCCTATAGACGCTCATAGACCCTGCCAATGAGATATCCCGATAGAATTAGAAAACCAACCGTCCCTCCCAACTAGAAAGGTCTTTGTTTGCTGGAAGGCTATTTATTGTTCACAACACTTGTAACGGACACCTTGTGGACCAAAATCCCATGCAGCAGCCAGGCTCAAATCATATCCTTCATATCCTTAGAGTCTTGGACTACCATTCTACGAGTTGTCTTGTGCTACGGGACCGTATTCTGTGATTGAGGGCGCTTTCACCTGGCACTTCATGAGGCAACCTGTGCCCCATTTTCATTGTGCTTGCTGGTTGGCATTCCTGGCAGGCGATAACTCCGAGCCGTAACCAATGCCAAGACATGCCAAGCATCGGGCTTCATTCGCATCCGTCTGTGTTTGCACAAGGGACATGCCAACCAGTACCGGATTGGCACGGCGTTCCAGGAGCTCATGATAGGTATCGGTGAGGCGAAGCAATGGATCCCTCACGAACGTAAAGGCCATGTTGTTCCCGGTGCCATCCAGGTTGTGCTTCTTCCATGTGCCTCAAGTCATTGATTTCTACATGAGTTGGTTTCTAATTTGTTGTTATTTAAGTACATGTTCTCATAGTATAGAGGTCTCTGAGTGTCTGCCATTGTCACGCTGCAGGATATTTAAAAAACTGGTAGCTCTGACATGTACTGACCGTCGAAGACTTCTGCAAAGCACTTCTCAGAAAGTATTGTACACTGAAGCTCTAGGGCGACGGTTCGTGATTCATGACCACTATTCATCCCAGGTGCACATCTGCTCGTCCCACATCTTGCCTTCCTTCAGGCTCCCTTCTTTCCCATACTTTTTCAAGTTCCACTTCACCAGCTCATCCTTCCATGGGGCGTGCGTCGACTGAATGTAGGTCACATCTTTGTCGCAGCCCTTCCTAAGGTGCCAGGACGGACAGGAAATGACGCTGTGAAGTAACCGATGGTCATAGATGGTCATGCCTGTTTTCAAAGCTTACAGAGATTTGAAGCCAAACAAATGATGGTTCATGATGATTCATGACGTGACCATGGTTGGTTGGTCGGTTGGTATGACCGTTGGTTGGCACCTGGATAGTTCTGACATCATTGACATCCAACGCCAGCCCCTGATCATCACCAGCTCCCTTATACGGAAGCATAAGACAAACAATGTCGACACAAAACGTTGAAGTTACTCTCAGTTTAAAATGGTTTGCTCAGTGGTTTTCGCCAGGAATCCCGAGCAATCATGCGGATAAAATCACAACTATATATTCTGTTGTTGCTGTGTCGAGCTGTTCTTTTATTCAGTGCTTTGTTCCAAGAGCAGGTTCAGCACCAAAAGCATACACACACAATAACAAACAAACAAACAAACAAACAAACAAACAAACAAACAAACAAACAAACACCACTTTTACATGCATTTGCATGATGATTCAATCGACTAATGAGTGATAGCTCACATAATGAATCACGTGCAAATTTTGGGGTTGTCAGTTTGATACTGATTTTCCCACGTTGCTAAGTCTAACCTGCTGCGCGCAGCTTCAAAGCAAAGCTTCAAGGTAGCTTTGAGATACGAAGGTCGCCATCCGCTGCTGTTGCCAGTTGGCCCTGTCGCATTGAACATGGTCAAGCTCTTGTTCAGATTTGCTTGGATTTTTGGCCAGACTTGGGCACGATACGCCTGTGCGCTGAAGTGGAGATGTCCCGCATGAGACCCCCAAGGGAAGTCCTAATGCTGAACTGTGGGGGAACATCCTCTTTATCGGTTGACCGTGGGAACTCCTCATGCAAAGGCTACTGCGACTTAGCATGCAAAGGGAAAATGTAGACAAATGTAGAGGTGATTTGCAATGATTTCCGGATGTGCTTCATTATCTGGTCATTGGAATGTCTTGGGGGTTTTGGCTTGATGCAAGAATACAGGTTTTGCTACGTTTCGCTGACACCTGCAGGAATTTCTCATCGGGAAAAGCATGGCATTCGGCCTCCCTCAGCCGCTGACAGTGTCCCGCCTGGATAGCTGGCAAGCACGCATCACCGGCATCAAACTGGCAATACTTTTGGACTTCGAGGAGCAACTTCGCCGCAACCTTCCTTGGTGCTGCCGACATGTCCATATCAATCCCTTCGTCCAGGGATCCAAAAATTAGAAATATAAGATATATAAACTATGATTTATATATATATATGTCATACCAATATCATAATATATAATTAACATGTGATTAAATATGTGACACCCTAACTTCAAATCTGGGAGGGGTGCACTTTGCAGGTTTGTGTGCATATCCCCCATTAATCCCCTTTGAATGAAGCCTTTACCCCAGGAACTACGAATACTATTTCGAATTTTTAAAACACCCGCAGGTTGTATACCCATTTTATCCATTTGCGGGGGGCTCTAGGAAATGCTGATGCATGGGTCATCAAAATTTCTCCAAAAACTGGTCATGCCTTCCCCGAAGGGACGCGAGACAAGGTCTGTGTAATGGAAACACCGAGCTGAGAGCTTGGGCCAGCATCTGCTTGCATTCATTAGTCGATGTTTGTCAAGGCTGGGCACCTTACAGGAAGGCCAACCAGCATTTTTTCAAAAATAAACAAATCATACCAAATCTAAATCCTCTGCCACCCTGGGAAACGTTTACAATGCCACGTTCCCTTTCTTATTCTTGGCTCCTGTATGTCGAGCATGTCTGATGGATTACGCTTGTAAGATGGGATCCATGTGACACTTCACGTCGCCATTTTCCACATCTCCCGGTGGCCAATTGCCATCCAAAGCTCAGAGGCTTATATTTGTCCTCAGGAGGCTCTTGCGGGTGTTGTTCGTCCACTGTGGACTGCTCTGACTGCTGTTCTGTCGGCTCGGCTGTTTGCTGCTCGTCCGCACCGGACTGCTGCGATTGCTCGGATTGCTCGGATTGCTTGCCTGCCGACTCGGACGTGTGCTCGTTGTCCACAGCGGATTGCTTTTTTGCCGACTCGGATGTTTGCTGCTTGTCGGCAGCGGACTCCTGCGATTGCTTTTCATTCTCCACCTTGGACTTGTGGTGATGTGAATGATGTGAATGGTGTGAATGATGTGAATGCTTTTTGACGGACTTTAATTCACTTTCTGTGAACTCGAGCTGGTCGCTGCCATCTCCGCGTGGATTGCCCGTCTGGAGCATCTCCACAGCATCGCACTCAGCGACCTCCGTCGATACTGCGATCGCCAGAGTTGCTGCCAACAACGCCCGGAAGAAACAGAAGCTCGCCATAGCGGAGACCAAAACAAATTACGAGGAAGACTTCGGTGCTATACCCGACTGGATACAACTGGAACCTAAACGACTTTGAGATTCCCAACGTTTTGCCCACCGTGGCCATCGTCAATGTATTCATCAACTCGGGACGAACATGACACACTCCAAGCAGCACTGCTATGCTTTGCCACCCCAAAATCAGCCTAACGGCCTAGCAATGCCTGGCAGCATGATCATCTTAAGACTTTAATCTGACTTGATCGCTTTCTGTCAGCACCGTTGCATACTTCCAACCTGGCAACACATATGCGAACCCATGTGGCATCATGTAGTATCAGATGGTATCCACATCAGCGCCGCTTCCATCCGCTTCCCTTAGTCCTGGTCTTCGACATGGTGATCCATTTGCCTTGGAAGATTTAGCCTTGGCATCTGACACCGTGCGCCTTTGGCAACACCTCCAACACCACTGTCCACCAGCTGAGCACTCGCAGAAAGCCAAGGGTGCAACCTCTGATGATTTACATGTCTTACCTTGGACTGATGTGCCGCCAGGTAGGCTTCAACCCAGCCACCTGAGCAGGGACACCAGGGACTTGCTGGGCCTTCCATGGAAGGCATCGCCATTCCACTGATGTTCGCCTCCAATCGAATTCTCCTGCGGCATGGTGCGAACCCCGGTAGATGCTTCTGGACTTGGGCATTGAAGTTGAGAAGCCCTGGGATTTTCGTCAGATCTTTTTTGAGCATTCGTAGGTGTCCCATGGTGTCCCTAAACTGAGGCCAACGACAAATATGTACAAGTCAGTCATGCTTTCTTCCCACCTCTGTTCATGCCCAAGATTGCACGGGGAATCACGGAACACATTTTTCCCGCAGCGGAAATAAGCTGCGCTGCTCTCACTAAAATCTAGGTGGATCTCTCACTGATCTCGGAGCTTCACAGTGCCACTCTCATACCTCAACACCAGGGGATCCCAGCACTTTCCCGCCCATGGATGAGTCGTTCCGATTAATGATGCCACGCGGTGGTTCCTCATGATACTTTTATCAGACCGACAATGCTACCCGCCATGGCCCATGGACATGGATCTCCTCCTACAATTCCTCAAAATGTATGCTGCATCTCAAGTTAAAGCGCATAGCCTTCACAGGATGGTCCAGTAACAGAATTACTTTGTCAAGCATTCGTGTGACCACCCACCTGACCACTCTGACCTCAAATGAAGCCTGGCCCCAAGGCTTTCTGCAGAGCTAATCACCAGGTCAAAGATATCAAGATCATCAAGGGAAGAGCCGGCACTCAAAATTCATTGTAGATCGGGAAGCTACCATTCCCTGCAAAATGTCATGGTATCCCATGGTATCCCATCAAAAAGATGGAAATCTCAATGCTTTGCCCCAGAGTTCATAGATGTTCATAGATTGAATCCCTGAACCATCCTTGACATGTTGCAGAGAGGCTTCCAAGCAAATTTAGGAGTAACACCCTTTCTTCCCAACAATCGCATGGATCATAATGGAGAATTGTAATATCTAGTTTTGGGTCACCAGCCCGCATGTGATGGTAAAATCATTCCAACTCCGAAGAGGTGTCTTCAAAGGGATGCCTCTTCAAGCCAGGCTCCAAACATATGATTCCTAATCAAAACCCATCAAAACCTAAAAAAACCTAAAACATCCTCTAAAAATCCCAATTGAACCTAAAATGTTCCCTTTAGAAAACATTGTCACAAAACTGTGTTTGATCAGAAGCAGCTGTCAAGAACAACTTACTTTCATTCACAAAGCCTTGGATGGAACTCTGATGGAACCTTCATGGAACCCATCAGGAATTGATGCTTTTTTACAACCTCTTGTTTTTTTTGTTTTCATCCTTGAATCTAAGCACCCATGCCTTAGTTTTCAAGGTATTTTTTCCAACAGCATGTTTGCACCAAAAAAAGCGCTGCAAAGAGGTTGGCGTGTTGATCTGGACTTCCCATTGTGGATAATGATCTACCAACGACCAAAAGCAATGGGCGAAGCTGCCAAGCACCAACCCACAATGTAGCCGAAGCACTGTGGACCGCTGCTTTTGCTTTTTTGCCGACTTGGATGTTTGCTGCTTGTCGGCAGCGGACTGCTGCGATTGCTTAGATTGCTTGCCTCCCGACTTGCCTGTCTTCTTTGCGTTCACGGAGGACTGCTGCTTTTGCTTTTTTGCCGACTTGGATGTGCGCTTGTTGAGCACAGTGACACGGTGCTTGTGCTTCTGTGCTATCTTGGATGTGTGTTCATTGAACGCAATGGACTCCGGAGATTGTTCAGTTCCCGACTTGGTTGCTTTTTCCGTGTCCATGTTGGACTGCTGCTTTTGCTTTCTTGCGGACTTGGATGTTTGCTGCTTGTCGGCAGCGGACTGCTGCGATTTCTTGGATTGCTTTTTTGCCGACTTGGATGTTTGCTGCTTGTCGGCAGCGGACTGCTGGGATTGCTTGGATTGCTTGGATTGCTTGAATTGCTTGCCTGCCAACTGGAACGTTTGCTCGGTGTCCACGTTGGACTGCTCCTTTTGCTTTCTTGCCGACTTGGATGTTTGCTGCTTGTCGTCCTTGGATTGCTTGCCTCCCGACTTGCCTGTCTTCTTTGTGTTCACGGAGGACTGCTTCTTTTGCTTTTGTGCCAACTTGGATGTTTGCTGGCTGTCCATGGTGGACTGCTGCTTTTGCTTTTTTGCCGACTTGGATGTTTGCTGCTTGTCGGCAGCGGACTGCTGCGATTGCTTAGATTGCTTGCCTCCCGACTTGCCTGTCTTCTTTGTGTTCACGGAGGACTGCTGCTTTTGCTTTTGTGCCGACTTGGATGTTTGCTGGCTGTCCATGGTGGACTGCTGCTTTTGCTTTTTTGCTGCCTTGGATGTTTGCTGCTTGTCAGCAGCGGACTGCTTCGCTTGCTTTTTGTTCTCCACCTTGGACTTGTCTTGTTGGTTTTTTTCTGCCATCAATGTCTGCTCGCTGTCTGCAGTAGGCACAAATGTTGGCTCTTTGTGCAACTTGGACCTGCGTTTGCTGCTCACAGTGGTCATCTGTGAATGTTTTCCACCTTTCTTTACCGACTTGGATGTGAACTTGAGCATCTGGTGATCCTCAGAGAGGTAGACCTTTGCGCCCTTCGGCTCGTGATTGCGACTTGCCACACCCTTGTTTGGGTAGGGATTCTTTGGAAAGCTGCCAGCATCGCGCTCAGCGACCTCCGTCGATACTGCAATCGCCAGAGTCGCTGCCACCAACGCCCGGAAGAAACAGCAGCTCGCCATGAAACCCTGGAACTATGAGGAAGACTTCGGTGCGAGTTACTCAAAACTGGGTCCAACTTGGCCATCGTCAATGCATTCACTAGGGCAACCATGTACAAACATGACACAGTCAAAGAAGCAGCACTACCGCTTTTTCCACACCTAAATCAGCACAACGGCCTAGCAATGCCTGGCAACAGAATCTTACTGTAAGGATTGAATCTGACTCTATATCGCTTTCTTTTCAATCTCGTTGCGTACTTCCAACCTGGCAACATATACAGTATGCCAGTATGCAAATCCAAAGTATCCACATAAACGTTGCTTCCATCCGCTTCCCTTGGTCCTGGTCACTCGTCCGACCTGATCGACGTGGTGTTTGACATTGGGTAATTTAAAGCTGGCGTGGGCTAGCATCCCAGAACTAACTGAAATGGCAGGAAAGTCTAAAGTAGTGACTCAGTAGTGAAAGTGTGTCTACCTCCTGCCCACCGATCCAATGATAACACCCTCAAACATCGAAGACTACTGCCCATAACCCGCCCTTTGATGGCCACAGTTTATAACTTGTATCTAACGACAATCAATGCTAATTGGTAGCAAGATCTAGCGTCTGCAGATTCTCCCAGTGGAACTGCTTGCCCAACGGTGAATGATGACCCATGATGCTAAAGCAATGACAGGACCACCGACGCGATTCAACCCCCGGGAGGGCCCTTGGCTTGAAGAGGTGTTTTTCCATTTCTCGCAGCACAGTTTTATGGGCGCGGTAGTTGAATGAAAAGTATAGGTTTGGCATTGCCCCACTGAGTAGGCTGCTGCTAAACCTCCAACGCCACTGTAAAAGCTAAGCATCTGCAGGAAACCAAGGGTGAAATCTCGTGTCGGAACCTCCTGATGATTTACATGGTGCCTAACCTTGGTATTTCCGAAATAGCATGGATCATCCCAGCTCATGTACTGCCAAGTAGGCTTGAGAACGGCCCCATGACCATCTCAGTAGGGCCAGGATACTATAGGAGACTAGCACTTAGAATCTAAAAAAAGTTTACTTACAGATAGAATATAGAAAAATACGTAAAAACGTAAGAGACCACTTTAGGAGATAGAATATGGAATTTACCAGACAGATAGAATATGGAAATGAATCAACATCAACTCATATAACACGATACGCTACAGAAACCTAACTATGCAAACTGCAACCATTTTCTCAACCTTTCTACATTCAGCATTGCAAAGCCCACATATGTATCACGGACGAGAGCCACCCTGCGGATTGTCGTGTGTGTTTCCTGCATTGTAGTCTGTCTCGCAGTGTCTTTCAACAATTACTGTAATCGTGATACAGCTACGAACCATTGCATATCCAACAAACAAACATACCATGTCATGACATAGTACATCATAGTACTGTACGTGCTGTAGATCATGTACTGTACTGTAACCATGGTGGCCGCCCTGTGTTGTAATTGTTGTACTGTATATCATGTGTTGTCCTGCACTGTCCGATGCAAACACAACTTGACGCTCTGGATGTTTTGTTTCAATTTTCAATATCAAACTTGCAATCTATGTATACTTCTCAGCTAAAGGTCCATCATCAACGACTGATGAGCGCACATACTTGGGTCATTGTTCCTGGGCGACAGGTCATTCAATCGATATAGTATTCAATAGTCTGTTTTTAAGCCAGGGCATAAATACCGCACATGTTCAATGGACTAGCCAGCCATGAGCAATACTGTTGACATGTGCTGATCGGTCCGGTCTCATCCCGGCGCCCCCACCCCATGTTCTGCTGTGCTGAGCCAAACAGTAGATCAACCAATCAGTTCACTACCCGTTCAATTCAATCAACAAAAAAATCAACGAAGACAATGCAATGATTCATTCATGCAAACTGACCCAGCTGTGGACATCTGAAAACTATTGTTGTGGTCGAAGGAAGTGTGGAAGTTCAAATGTCCGACATACTGAAAGTTGCTGCAGTCAATCAGTCAGTCAGATCAGAGAAATAGTTACCCATGTGCGAAATGAACGGGTAGAAAATGCGCGAAATGCTGTGTTTTGCACGGTTTCGTGACCTGGGACGGGTCAAAAGGTCATCTCTGTAAAACGGCGAGTGCGGAGGTCACTTGGGACATGGATCGCCAAAATTGCACCTCGCCTTGGCGAAACGCACATTTGGAAGTGAAAATCGTAAAAAACTGACACGCTCGCGGACATTTTGCAATCAATCACATCACCAATCAACGACATCACCAGAATTAGAAAATGACCAGAAACAAACAACCACCAGAGACAAAAAAACGCCAGAGACACAAAATCACTTGAGACAAAAAACCACCAGAGACAAAAACCACCAGAGACAAAAAACACCAGGGACACAAAATCACCAGAGACAAAACCACCAGAGACAAAACCAACCAAAGTGAAAAATCCCCAGAGACAAGATCACCAGAGACAAAAAGCCACCAGAGACAAAAAACACCATCACCATCACTTTCAACCATCATCCACACCATCACTCTTCCTATATGCTATACTTTTTTTGGAAACTTCCGGCACCGCCTTGCGCAGTCATCTTGTTATAGTAATCATGGTCGTTCTTGTCGCAGGCGCGTGATCTGGCTTCACAGTTCGGCCTTGAAGTTGGGCATTGAAGCGGGGCACGCACCATTATGCATCATATATGCATCATATATGCATCCATCTACGCACATGTGTGGACACAATGATTTAGACATCCTGAAACCCGTGAACAACTGCAAATTATGCAGCTGCAACCACCGACTTTGGAACCCAAGTCGTCGCTGCCGAACTGATCCAAAAGCAACACACAACTCATAGTGCTCCGAGAACCATGGAACAACCATGAATTTTGCACCATGAATCTTGATCAATTGACGTCAACATGTTTCAACCAGTCTTACCATGAGATCAACCAAAAAGAAAAGGAGAAGAATTTGAGGCACTTCACCAGTGTCAGCCTGTTGATTCCGAGGCGCTGAGAAGCTCTCCATCTCTGCAGGTTTGAGCCCCAGAAATGGACAAGATGAATTTCTTGACTCTTCTCCCTATGCCGCATTGCCCAAATGCATGGACAAGCCTCCTATAGCCTCCTCATGGTATGCATATTCTGCAGGAGACACCTCTCCCTCCTTGATGGTCTCATGGTCTGCATTTTTCAGACTTACCGCAGCAAAGAGCCCATGATTCGCGGTTGTCTCTTCTTGGTCTCCTTGGCAGCTGATAAATCCATTGCTAAAACTTTGATGTAGAGTGTATATATATATAATATATATATATATATATTGTTTTTTTAATCTATTTATTTGTTTATTCATTGATTTTTATATTTGTCTATTTATTTATTTACATTTATTTATATGTGCGTGTATAGATGAAATAAATCAATGCGTTCCCAAAAACACCAAAATCTCAGTGTTTGGCCACAGCAATAACTATGACCTTGTTGACCCTCATTAACCCTGACTAACCCAGGGTCTTGACCCACCCAGCCTTTCACGACTTACCTTTCCTTCCCGTTGTGGCATTGATTCTCTCGGCACTGGGCCTGCTTCTCCAGTGTCCGGCACCCCCGTGGTGCTGTGGCTTCGCCAAAGCACCGCCATGGATGACGAGTCAGTGGTGCCCAACCATGCCCCACTCGACTCGTGGATTTTGGAAGTTTGGAGGCAAAAATGGTAAGTGATGTAAGTGCACTAAACACCTCAATATTTCACTGGTAACTCTTTCAATTTGCCACCAAACAAAGAGGCTCAATGAGCTTCATCCGACCCTCTGCCACAAAGAAAAGTTCTCAGCCAAAAAGATCTGGGGCCATCATCTGGGCCATCTTGAGACGTTTCAGCATCAGCACATCCCCTGCGGCTGCGAGATTCTGGAAGGGCTGATGACCAAGTCTGGGGAAGCTACAGTAAAGACTGCCACCTCAAATGGACACATGCTGGGTGAAAACAATTGAAAACAAACAGTTTGGGGCTGGTGCGTGGTGAGACCATGTAGGGCCAACCCAATGGGTGGTGGTTGAAATGTCTTCTCCCACTTTGGGGCAAAAGTCTTGGTTCCTTGGGGGCCCGCTTGTAAAATCAATCATTTAGTCTTCTGTCCTCAACGGGCAAGACTGCCCCAAACCAAGCACATTATTGCAAAATTGGCATTTCGTGCCAAATGTTGCTAGCGCGATGCACTTGTAACTTGTGTGGAGGAGCTGAACGAAACAGCAACGGCTATGTGGAGAAGAACGTCTTATCAGGTGCTTGGAGGCAGTGGTTCTTTCTCGACCTTTTGCTAGCGCGGAACGCTCTCTATATCTCTCTAGTTCTCTACGACTTATCAGTCCGGTAAAAATGCTAACCACCGTATTCAGCTGGGAGCCCGCTACTTAATTACAGTAATGCAAATGTATCTAAAATCTACATGATCAAATACTTTCGCTCCTTTGTGCAAATTTTGATGGTAGGGTTTTTTGACCGAATCCCAATTGTCATCATCCCGCGAGCAACTCAGTGCGACTTAGTGCGGAGCATGCAGAGCCTTCATCTCTATTTTCACCTTCGCTGTCGCTGCGTTCAGCCTGATGCCAGAGCAGTGGAGGGGTGTCAGACAAAACCATCCTGTGTCATCCCTCTGTAAAAATCAACTGCTGTATCACTTTGACGCTGGTGCGGGGGGTGGGCAACCCAAAGCCACCCAATGGCAAATCCTTCATACCACAATGCCCACACAAAAGAAGCTCCCCGAGAAGGAAGGAAGACTGCACCATGCGATTGAAATGGTGTACGGTTTATCCCTGTTGGACACGCACCGAACCCAAGGCCAGATGCTATGCGCAGCCCCCAACGCCTCAGCAGCGGCCTGCCCTGATCCTCTGGATGGCATTGGCAGGTCGTGCTTCGACCTGGCAGACGAAGCCATGGGTGTCCCACCATCCCAGCTACCAGCGGGTGATGACCAACATGGCTTGCTTCAAGATGGAAGCCTTGCTGCAAAGATAAATGACATGCATGGGATTTTTTGGGTGCAACAAGGCACTATCACACACTGTGATGGAGATGATATGTAGTGATGGTGCAGGCATTCCAGCGACCAAGCTGATCACTTCATCTGAGGCTTGCCCCACTCCCCTGGCAAACGAGGATCGAAAATGCACGCGCCATGACTAGCGGCAAGGACCCGCCAATTCACCGCAGTTTTCATTTGGGTTTCCTTCGACCCAAAAAAATCTGAGGTGTCACGTGTTACCAGTAACACGGAACTTTCCAGCGCCAGCAAGGGTTGCCCAAGCAACTCTGGCAGGTGACACAACAACCCAGTCGCCCCAAGGTGGGTCGATAGGCAACCCATGGGTTGTTGACTTATGTATGGCTATGACACCCACAGATTGTTTTCTAATGGCTGATTGTTATCAGTTACTTTCATGGGTCGCACCACCTCGGCACTTTCAATTCTAAGTGCTGTAAGGTGCGCCCACCCCATCCCAGCGATCCGCCTACGTTTCCGTTGTGACACCTGGGTGGCCAGTACCGTGTCAGGCTCTGAATCCGTTCCCATCTCCCAGTTCCCGGTCAGTTTTGGCTGGTAGGCTGTCCTGCTGTGTCCATGCATCATGCCATGTCCCATCTTGAACCAACAAACAAAAGACTCAGTAAGGGAACACTCTACTCATTGAAGAGAACGCCGTTGTAGTTGGCTGCGTGCAGGATCAAAAGCAGGCAATGGGCCACCTTTGACCCGGAAGAAAGTCAAAGCGGAATAGTTGAAACCTGGTAAGGGGTTGATTCGAGAAATGAAACTGTCCAGCATGGAGCACTCACGGACAGTCAGCGCAATGCAGAGACATGTGTGTAGAGCAAGCTGTAAGCGCAAATGTCGAACTAGCCACTCTGAAAGTTTGTGGATCATTCAGGGGCATCATCATCGTTCGAGTGGTGTTGGTTGATATCGATCTTCCCTTCGTTACCTTGTGCCATGGGTCCTTCCCATGCTTGGAACAGTGAGGTCCAACTCATGAGCCTGCCAACCGAAAACCTGCAGAGGACTACCTCTCTCTCACTACCGGTCATCATCAACCATTGGCTCACCACTAATCAACCTATTATAACCTATTCATTGAATCTTTATCAAGAAGCCAAGTTAGGATATTGCAATGTACTGATTTGTTCCTCATTGCAGGCTTCCGACTTAGCCAAACTTGCCGCGAGAAGACAACAGCCGCCAGCGTGGGGCTGTCGCATCATCTGCGGTGGTGACCAGGAACCATGGGCCATGGGTCACAGTCATAGCTACACTGCTAGTCGGCATGCATAAGAAGTTAGTATGACGGCTACTCTTACATGATAGCAACTGTGTTTCCACTATATGGAATTTACCTCTGGTCATTACTACTCATTATAGCATACTAATGTATGCCATAACTAATTCTTAGAAAGATGTAATGGTTATAGCCTCTGTTACCTATCAGCTCCTCTGATCGCTCACGTCGATCCAAGTCGCAGGAGCGCTGGGATTCCCAATGGTCGATTCCAGGTCATCTCCCGCGCCGAATCCAATGGTTGGGATGGTTGGGGCTGACATGGGCGCCTCAAATCCACAAGCTTGGGTCGTGTCAAGAGATATGGGGGCGGGTCAGAACCATCCAACAAAAGCGCTGGGTGAACATCACAAGAAAGACTCTCGATTAGTTTGGTCATCTGAAGGATGCTTGTGAGGGGTGCAGGGTGACCCGCAAGCCATACATGGAGATTGTTCAGCCAAGATAGCAAGTTGCTCCCTGACCCTCGCTGCGCGAGTCCTGTGCGGTTTTTCCATTTTCCCTATGCTCTCTTTGAGGCTCCACGCAGTTTTTGCTTTCAAATAATGTCGATAAAGCAAGATGCAAGGAGCACAAAGCACCTAGGTTGAACGGTTGAGGTTTCTCATGCTGCTGCCAGCTGCTGTAACTTGAAGTCATATATATGTATATATACATATATATACATATATCTATGCATCTATCTATCTATCTACTCATATGGAAAACTGAACGGCCAGCTCCCTGCTCGAACCTGAGATGAGTGAAATACCAATGGCCAAACATCTAGAAATCTGGACACCGACCTACTGGTATGACATCACTTTGTGGGCGATACGGGATCTGGTAGATTTCTTCCAAGTTGCGCAAGCGATCTGCGAGCCTCTTAGTGAGGAACTCATATTGGCAATAACTCAAGATCGTCAACACCAATTAGTTTCTTCTCAACACGGCCTCTGCCTACTACACATTCGCCTGGTCGATTGAAAGATTTTGAGGCATGCCATGGCATACCATGGAATACCTATAATTACCCAGCACCAATTCGGGGAACCTCCCAAATCATCCCGAAGCAGCTCCACGGCACAATGAAGGGCAAGGCGATGATGCCAAGGATGAGCACCAGTGGTGCTAAGCAAATCATCCAGATGCAACCCACGCCACCCATCCGCAGCTTTTGAAATTCAACGGCCTGGTTCGGCCAAAGCTCCCCACCGCCCTGTCGAGCCCCAGAGTTTGGTCTTGCTGTTCACAGTTCATTATGCTCACCGTGCACTGTGACTCAAAAAGGAGAGTGATATACAGATTCCGTGATGTTCACTGATTTTCCGTCAAGCCGTGTATGTGTGTGTAGGCCAGTCGGCAACTGCAAAACCGACGCAAAGTCACGAGTTCATCCAAGTTCGTTTTCACATGCTCTGGTTTTCCACACAACCTCGAAGCCTATCCAAAAACATATGTATGACACTGTCACATTGCACATGGGAACTATGCAATTTGGAAAAACTGTGCTTTCCCCAAGTGGTGACTTCACCAACCCAAACTCCAAGAGACCGGCAGACTGCTGGCCTTTTCATGCTGTGAATCTCAGGATTCTCTGGTCAACATGGTCAACCAAACGGTGGTTGTACAACTGCAGGGAGTGGCGCACAACTACGGTTCTTTCAGATTTGTTCATTCCGTGTATTTCCGCGTTTATGATGTGCTTCTGCTCTCATTTTTGCTGTTGCTTCTTGTGCAGCCGCCTTGGTCTTGGGTTCTACTTGTGACCATCCTGGGGCACTGAGAGAAAAAAACGAATCCCATCCTGAGCACTACGACGACCTCCCCTCAGCGCCCTTCTGAAAACCTGTGTTGTAACTGTGTCCTCTGCAGTGAACCATGGTTCCTAATGCTTAAAGAATCATTCATTCACCGTACGTACTCAAACAAATCATACAAATCATTAGCATACTGTAGTCATGACTAGCCATGAGGCTTACAAGCGAATCATCAACAATACCTTACATAAAACATTATAAAACATCATGTGTAACCATGAATGTGTTGTCATTCTTGCCGGTACGACTCACCCCACGTCCCGCCTCTTCCAGGCAAGCATCGCCGAACTCGATTTTCTCGTGCTCAACATCTGCACCGCCTAAGCGCAGCCCGAAAATGACAACACACCTGGTGACTCCTGGCTACTCCTGTGAGCCATGCCAAGTGCCCGCAAGCCCAACTACCGGGTTCCGGGTTCCTATTGCCGTTTCTTTGGCGGGACCCTACTGTGTTGGACATGTTCCATAGGTCAAGATACACCATGGGCAGTCGCCCAAATAGGAATTCATCAACGGCTGATGATGCTTGGTTCTTTGATGAACTGTTTGGTTAATGACTCCTTGTTGGTAAATCGGAAAGTTGTTGGTAATTAAACCACCAACCTTATTGTCGCTTTTGGCCGGCCTTCAATGTGGTCGATCTTCTCAGCTATGGCGTTCATTACGATTGAAAGCCAACAACGGACACTGCTGAACACTGGGACACCCGACAGAACATCGGTCTGCCGTGATTGAATTATGAGGGAAACACCAAGAAGACACATTGAAATATCAATATCAACCAAACAAACACGAAGTTGATTGAAGCTGCATGGATGTCAATTAACGATTGATGACAGACAACATCTACGAACAGAGGCATCTACATACAAAGTTTTGTTCCATTCCATCGTCCAAATGTCAAGAAATATATCATGGTTGATAATAGGGAATGATCAGCAATAATGCTTAAACAGCTACTATATACGATCATCATCCAAATGTCAAGATTGTTTTACGTAACAAAACTCGTCTCAGCATCATTTCAACGCCCCTCCATCCACGGGCACCGATTGCTGTGTGGCTCATGTTGTTCCCGGTCATCTTGCTGATCTCCAACCGCAGCTGCTCCTTAGGGCGCAACGCCGCAAGCATGGAGGCTCAGGCCTTGCCTGGATACACCATCGCAACCACAACAGGCACAACTACTGGATGAATATGTATAGAGAGATATTTGTCTGTATGTATGTATGTATGTATGTATGTATGTATGTATGTATGTATGTATGTATGTATGTGCTTTTTACATTTTTCTTGGCAACTATCACCCGCAATCACTATGTAAAACTCGGCAATCACCAACAATCACGCTCTGTAAGACATGGTCGCCAACAATCACGCTCTGTAAAACATGGTCGAACATGGTGCATGCTGCATCAAATAGTCATACCACCGGAGTTCGCTCGCTCGCTCTCTCTCTCCATCTCCAGCATTAGCCTCCAAGATCTAGCCTCGCACCTTGCTGCTCCAAAGATAGCACAGCAATGGGCCGTTGTTGTAATTGTAGGGGCATCTGGCTAGCCGGGACCCAAACGTGATGATACCCAGCCATTTTTTGGAATGAAATGGCTCCACCTCGCAATCAAATGAAAACGCCTGTGAGAACAAACTAATTACTGCAAGTGACAGAAAACAGGCAGATGGGCCAACCATCATCAGCCACTTTGACCATGCAAGAATGACATGTATCATGTAGAGCTTGTAGTATGAACAAGGTGTAAAGTATCCGGTCAGGAGTAAGCCTTCAATTAACTCGAGCACATTCTGAAATTACCGACAGCAATCAAACTATGACATACTATATAACCACAATAGAAATTTAAAAATAAATCACATATCACATGCGTATACGTGAAATATGTGTGCATGCGCATGTGATCTACGTGTGCACGCTCCTCTGACAAATCCTCGAGCCTTGCTGGGAGCAGATTCTGTTGGGATGAGTCAGAGCCCCCCCTCCCCTCTTTTCGTCCCAAGTTGCCGGTAGCATCCCGTAGGTTGAGATGCGGTGAGACATAAGGGTAGGATACTTGCACCAATTACACCATCTTATAGCTGCAGCAATTCACCTGCATGTTCACTTCTGGAGTTCTGACTCCCAATTCATCTCAATCCATTACTGCTCGCATCGCCAAGATTCTCGCGTGGATTCATGCAGCTCATGCATCATCCTGAGCAACTGCGCTGAGGATCGACACAAGCGTGGCTCTCAGCCCCGTTTCACGAGCAATCCCTGCGTACATGGCTATTGTAAATGTCTATAGTCTCCAGTGTCTCGTTGTTCCTTCGAAAAACGAAGAGCAACAGGAACAACAACAACAACAACAACAACAACAACAACAACAACAACAACAGCTTACCTGTAAGAACTTGTCCGCAAATCGCTTGAGGATGTTTGAAAGTCATTGCCTAGTGAAATTCCCACCATGGGTGATGCAAACGACCATGGAGCGGGGGCCAGCAGATTTAGAACTCCACATTCCTCCATTGCCCACCACCTTGGTTTGCTGTGTAATACCTCAACATTGCGTACACGCCATTGCTGGGCCATGTTCGGCCCTCCCACCCTGAGGGACATGAACGACAGAACCTGGCACCGAGGATCTCTTGAAAGGCCTGGAGGCGGAATTGGAAGATGATGGAGTCGAGGCGATTAAAGCCCCCAGCCCTTGGATCGCTGCGAGATGCTGCCAGGGGGACGCCCGGGCAGGTAAAACATGGTATCAGTTTACCAAGCTGTTGACAGATTTGCTGGTGTTTCGTTTGTAATGGGCATTGCTGGAAACAAGTATCGAAAACAAAAGCGAACGTTTGCTTCTCTCACCGAGCACCGAGTGCAATGACTAAATTGACTAATTAAATGCAATAGGCTGAAGAAAAACGAGGCTAATGGGAGCACTACAAACGTCCAAAACCTGATATGATGAATGTGCTTCCAATCATTGCATCTGGAAATGCCAGGAACTGCCGCCAAATTCATTGCGAAACCACCCAGATTCACCACATCCTGGGCCACCGCACTGCTTCACCTTCTGTCGGATCATTTCTTCATCTGAAGGATCGCGGCAGCTGGCCCGAGACGTCCTGGACTTGGCTGACGGCGCAGCACATATCCCTACTGCCTCAAAGCTTTTGTGGACAGTGGCGGGAACATCGTTCATGGAAAGCCCGTGACAGCTGAAGTGAAAGCGTCGATCTGTTTGAAGGTTGTGTCCAAGAACTGCATCCAAAAACAATCGCCATTTCCCTGTCACAAGTTGTTTCAGTGCCTTGTGGTTTCCCTGGGGCCCCCGGTTGAGAAGCGAAGTGAATATATAAAGTCCACTATCCATGGCACCTGGCCCGAAGCATCTCTTCAAAGCTTCCGCCACGTGTCTCCAGCGCACGTTGGCCTTGCGGATCGAGGATGCTGAGTGGTCTCCCTAGAGGGTAAGGATTGAAGCACCCGGCTCTTTGTATGGAGGCGACCGGCTGTTGAGAGATTGGAGGATGGTTTGTCAATATTAGGATTCCAACACTGCTGCACTGGGATCCAAAACATGTTCCAAAGTGAATAAAATTGCAATTCCCTGAGACAATTATTCGCATTGCCTACACTTCTTATGACCCATCTCGTGGTCTCCATACTGAATCATCCGAATTTCTGTCCGATTCTTGTTGGGTTCAACGGCCTCACTGGCATCAAATAATGCCATGGATCTCAGAGAAACTGAATCGCAACAGACAGTAGTACCGAATATAAACCATCTCCTTGCAAAATGGCCAACCCGTTGGATCTACATTATGGCAGTGCGTCAATACCCTACCGCTTGCTTCTCTCACCCCCCAGAATGACCAGATTAGTGCAACTCTCTCTCTCTCTCTCTGTCGGGCACAGCGGTTGGGATGTGAACAACTGGTCATTCGTTTCACTTGTTGGTTAAGATTGACGTTGCCACATCCGCCAAAGGCCCTCAACAAAAACAGAGCACCTTTGGGATGCCTCGACCTGGGGACAATCGACCTTCCGGGCTGTCACAGAAGACTTGTTACAAATGGACATGCATGAGTTCCTCAGCGCAAAGATCTGAACCATCACGAAAAGAGGATCGGTGATTGTAACTGAAAATAAGTGATCAGAGCAACGATGTTGGAGGAGGATGGAGAAGGATTATTGCGTTGATTGGATCCACCATGAGAACTTGGGTTCGGAGTTCAAATTCCACGGCCGCCCTGCAGCAGAGGAGCTGTATGCCATAGACACTTTGGCCTACCACAGGCTTTGCACTTGGGAAGGGATCATTGATAAGCACCGAATCCACATTGAGGCACCGATTTGCTCAAGTGACTAGGATTTGATAAGTAAATTTGACCCTGTTACATAGATTCTAATTCATGGGCACATCCACCCGGGCGGCATTGGAAGGTCGAGAATATGGTGGGCCAAGAGGAGCGGCATCCCAAACAAACGAAAAGGATGACCTACTGCAGGGTACCCTGGCGAATTGATGTGAAAGTTGGCGCAGCGGCATCATGCACAGCCAAATGAACGCCCGGTCAACAAGGCTCCGGGACCATTGGCTGATCCACGGCCATGATGAATGCTATCTTTTGTTGGTTCCCCAATGATTCTTAATGATTCTTAATACAGAACTGTTGGTGATTGGTGGCTATGGACGATGCATAATCATAAATGTGGTGATTGTTTTTTGTTTGGGGGGAATCAAATGAATTTTTTAATGCATCAAATGGGTTCGTACATTACGAATGCCCTTGTTTTTGAAGGTTATAGTTGTCCCAGTCTTCGATGCCATCCGGGCGGGAAGTCTCCGGCTCCCTTTTTGATCCCCTGTCAAGGCAACCAACTGCCGCGCCAAAGATGGCACGGTCGCTAAGGATGTTGGAGTGGCAGGCGCGCCGCTCGAAAAATCTGGAGCTTCTGCGTCAAATGATGCATGCTTTGCATGCTCAGGAATGAGCTTGTCCTTTAAAGGGCCAAGCATAAGAGTGTTAGCAAGAAATCGTTGAACTATACTATGCTACTCAAACTTTCCCATGCTGTTCACCTTCTAAGTCTCCAAAGTTCACAAAAAAACAATCAGGGGCACCATTCAGCATACACTCCCTGGTCTGTTGAAGGACGGGGGACCATGCACATCGCAGAACTTGTGAGAACTTGTGATTCCCAGCACTTAACTTAAACTCAAATATGTTTGAGTTTGGGAGCCTTCATGTCTCACACATCCATGCAGCCTATCTACTGACAGCCCTATGCCAATACGCACAGCAAGTCAAGTGTACAAGGTGATCAGCACCTGTGCCCCAACGGCCAAAACAAAGAGACACTTTCCCACATTGCCGTAGCTCAGGTTGGGGTTCTCGCTGATCATCTTCACACCTCCGCGCATTGTCAGCAGCAACAGGATGGTGACCTCAGCTCAGCGCTGGTGAGCTTGGACTCGGAGTGTTTTTTGCAGGGGCTTCCCACGGATTTGCCCTGTACCGAACGGATTGTTGGTATCCATTGCACCGGGGATTTCCTACAGCAAGCAGTACTAGTACCAACCATTGATTGACAACATTGAGCACGCCTTCACTAGACATCAATCAACCACTTAGCCATTACACTTCCACATGAGTTGGCCAAATGGTAGCCGCTGGCTTCAGAACAAATCCTATGATCTGAAATGGCAGGAATATCCCAGCTGCAGACTTTCTACTATCTGCCTGAGGCATCTGAGGACTCACCCCCCCATTTGTGTTCCACCAATGGTAGCCCAGGGTGCAGCTGAAACCCAATTTTCACCAAGGGGAGAACCCCGATTCCAATGTGTTAGCAAAAACCCATGGATCATCTAACAGGAAAATGCTAAAGACCTGGGAGCCACAATGCGCTATTCGCAGAGCACAGCACCCAAAGTCAAAAAGTCACGACTTCAGCAGGAGTGACGAGATGAAAAATACACCTCGGAATGATTGGATCAGGCGTCTAACATTTTTTCGGCCAAAATATAATTCCCCATCCCATTGTGCGACATGACCGCATAAGACGCAGAATTGCTAGAGTATACCCATGACTACAAAAAGCAATCCACAAGTTGCCATACGGCACCGTAGCGTACCCTATCCGGAATAGACCCACAAACGAATCCTTCAGGCAATAAGAACATAAAGAGATTTTGGACTCAGCACCAGCACCACAAATAATCATGGTTTGAAACGCCTTTGAATCAGATGCATCTGATTGGAAGTCCACTGGCTGACCCGCTTTCGCCAAGTTGCGCAGATTTTGACTCCCAAAGGAAGATCCTTGTAACAAGCCTCAGTTAAAGATGTTCGCCCGAGCCTTAGGGTTTGCCCCGCATGGGTCTGAGAACATTTCCCAACGCTCAAATTCCTGCACAGGGCCATTGCTTTTTTGACTTCTGAGTTATCAAACCCTAAACCTCAAACGGTAAAACCCTAAAACCAAAACCCTAAAACCCTAAAACCCTAAAACCAAAACCCTAAAACCCTAAACCATAAATCACTGCGTATAGCCAGTGTTTTCGCATCTTGTCCAAACCACCTCGACCTTGTACAACATGCTCCATTGCAGTGGCGCTTTATGTGGTGGAGCGAACGTTAAGGCTGGAGGGGAGATCTTTAAAGGTCAAACGTGTGAAAGCATCATCCACCAGTTGCCATCTTTGGTCCTACGATGCGAAGTGGCTCTGCCGATAAAAACTGGCGGCCTTCAACCCTGGCAATACTAGGGCAGGGGGTCACTTTGGGCGCATTTTTTGGATCACTTTGGGCGCAAGTCTACCTAGACCTTCCTGGGGTCACTTTGGGCGCACATTTAGGATCACTTTGGGCGCACATTGACCGCCAACAGTGTTGGTCACTTTGGGCGCACTTTTTGGATCACTTTGGGCGTAAATTGGATGTGGCCACCAACCTTTAGGGTTTTGGGGGGGTGGGGAACATAGACAGGCAACGATGTTGGATGACTCCCTTGACATGTGGCAGCCAACCTTTAGGGTCTTGGGGGGGTGGGGAACATAGGTTGGATAGCCAATGCGCACCAACTGCCACGCCGGCCGGCCAGAGACAACAGCGAGGGGGCACAGGAGGACGGAGGATGGCAAGGACATTCCATTCGCACCAAATGCAAGGCCCACCACAAACAAGAGTGAGGGGGCACAGGCAACGACAGGTGACAGACGCGTAGGAGGCTCCGAAAGAGACCCTAAAGAATCGCAGAATTGCCACGCCGGCCAGACAAAGATCATTTTGCGCCCGAAGCGATCCGAAAAGTAAGCCCGAAGCGATCCAAAAAGTAAGCCCGAAGCGATCCAAAAAGTAAGCCCGAAGCGACCCCCCGCCCCAATACTAGGCGGGGCTACCAAGGTTTAGCGTGCCAGTTGAGACGAACAGGGTTGTAAAAAATCCTGACCAAGTGGCTCATGACAGTCAAATACTGCGAGTTGAGTTGATGACCTGATTATGAAGAATGATTAACAATGATGGTTTGGAATGCTCCCTGGCTTCGAATCCCCAACAGCAATGGCAACAGAGCCCAGTGACCAAGGATGGACAGCACGCACCCTTGGTGTTGTAGGACACGCAGTCTGGCGGCTCAGCTGGTGGAGCGGCCTGTGGGATGTTCCAATGGCTGGGCACCGTTCCAGGGCAAAACAACTAACCAACAAATAAAACATTGGTCAAACATGCAAAGCAAACTAAAGTAAACATTCAAAACAAGCAAAGTGACTTCACATTTTTTGTTAATAGCAAGCGACCCCAAAAATAAGCCCATGAAGTGCACTTGAACCCCAGTGCCTTCACATAAGAGTCGAATGTACCAATTGCCACAGACATGGCAAAGGTAATGTCCAAATCCTGATGGCCAGGGTGGATCGAGGCTCAGCTACTGGTTGAAAATATGCTATGTAAAATGTGACAAAGAGCGAGAGGGAGAAGAAACCTGAAGAAACCACACTTACAGCACAACTTGACACATTTTAGAGCGCACCAACACCTGCCCTACCGAAAACTCTCGCGGCTGCATGACAAGAGACACGTTGCACATCCTCCGGACCCACTTGTTCTCCACTCCAAATCTTACCTCTGCACACAAGAGGAGCGCTGCATCACGGTTTGCCAAAAACCACATCCAGAATCTGGCCATCAGAGCAAGCAAGATTACGGGATAAGGGTTTGACGCAAACAAACGGATCGCATTGGATGAGGGACACCGAGTGCATGTAGTGTTAAGTTCAACGATTACTCAAAGAACACTGTCTGCATTGTTGTTTAAACACATCGGTGGACAAAACAAATTAACCAAGTGTAAGATCATTCAAATTCAAGCATCCGGTGTTTGGTCCACCGATGTTTGAATATGTCGGGGCCAGGCTGTGGCACGCCCTCCAACACACAAAGAGCTATTTTTTTGCCAAACCAAGCAGGCCAATAAACAATGATAAACCATGATAAACATCAAAAAAAGAAAACAAATAGGATATCGATAGACACTGCCAGTCCCTATTTGGGACCCTCACACCTCCAAGTGTGAGTCAAGCCATTTGTGTGCACTGGCGCAAACATGGTCAAGTATACGAGGGTGGTCACACACTCAAAAACACAACAGGTTGTGCTTTCAGAACATCACTCTCGTTGCAAATGAATCCAATAAAATCCAGTCTCAAAAGATTCTATATCTTCAGGGTATTCAAGGATAATTCAAGCCAAATGAATAAGACAAGATGCTGTAGGTCGCGTTGAAGCCGTCCCAGCTGTCTTTCAGCCATGAAACAGCTGCTGCTGCCCCCACTTCACCGGACTCGTCGGTCTCCCGTGACTTTCGCGCTTGTAGCTGCGAGCGGGGTCCACGCTTCAATGGCGGGAGGAAGGCCTGCGGATTCCAGAGACTTCTCCACATGCGTTTCGTGCCCGCTGCAAGTTCTACGAGCAAGTTCCAGGGTGTTTACAGGGAAGCCAATACTTCAAGCACTAAACCCGGGCGAGCGCATCTTGAGGTAGTGCCACGTTTAAAAATAAGAACTAAACGCAAAGCATTTCAAAGTTTCCTGAAGAATGACTTGGATATTTGGAAGTTTCCTGAAGAATCCAGTGGTAAAACACAGCCATGAGTGGTAACGGAAAAGTTGCTCGCTGGTTGAGGGCAGTTCTATCTCCATGCCTCAGGCAGGAGCAGGCACCAGCCGACGAAAACACACCATGGGCGCGTGTGTCGCATCACTCCACGCGCCCCAGCGGCATGGCGGACAGCCACTCACTGAGAAGAAAAATTGCGGCAGTGCAAGTGGACCACCTATAATATTATCGTGGGATAATTTTACAATGAGATGATGGGATGATAAATGATAATATGGCATGATGCTTCATGTTGGCTGTGACTAATGGTGCTTGGATGGTTGATGAGATGATGGATCTGTAAGCCACAGCCACAGCTGCACCCAGGTTGGGCGACCTCGCTGACACCTCAAGGAGACTCCCAGCTTCCAAGCGACAGCTTTTTACCACCGGGTGTTCCCGTGACAGGTCATGGTTATCCTGGCCACATGGGCTCTAACAAAAAGCCATCGGATCCAGAATATATAATACTTTGAAGATATAAATTGAGTCGGCATTATAAATGTCATACACATGTAAAAATACATTCCTTATTGCTTGTCTATTCATGATTGCCAACTATTTGCTAAAACCAAAAATATCCATAATCCACTCGTCAACTAACCATCTGACATCGTCTAACCCTATTGCAATGACCGACCACCATACAGCAACGGTAGATAAATCCGCCTTTAACTAACCAAACAGGTCTTCCTCAAAATAGGGGGACCCCCAAAAATGGTTGGCTCATTACTATAAACGGCTCATAAAGGATTATTTGGGGGGTCCCCCGATTTTGAGAAACCACCAAATAACCACCTTTCACCAACCATCAACGAATCATTCGCAGCAACGCTCCAAGGGCATGGCACGACGCCTGGGTGGCAACAGCTTCGGCGATCTCATAGACACACCTCGCCGCGAGCGACGTCAAGTCGTCATGAACCCTAGCATACCATGGCTGTTCATTGAAAATGATGGAGAATGATAGGGATAGTGACGAGGAGAATGATGGATAATGATGCATATCATCAACCATTGTTATCATCAATCTTGTTCTTGACTATCGTTGTTAACTGAGCGCCACCGAGAGCAAACAAGAAGCTTTGCGACTGGCTATCATTCTTAGCCATCAGTGACCATCATTTACTATCCATCTCCTCCCCTTTTTCATCAAGGATCCTTGCTCAAAACGACAGTCTTATTCAGCGGAGAGAAGGGGCTACACCCACTCCCCAGCACTTTTAAACGGGTCATTTGTTACCAAACCACAAACGTGGTATGCCAGCTGATGAATGGTCATGACCAACGATTATTCATGACTATTCGGTAATCAATGATCATCATCATGGTGATGATGGTGGAGGCAGCGGCGAGCATGTTATTTCACAGGCCTTCATGAGAATGTGTACTAGCCTGCTTGATGTTGAAATGGCCGGCAGAAGCGGCCATGGACATTACTTACAGCCTTGATATGCAGAAGGAAAAAGGTGCCCATCACATGCACCCAGCTCCGAGCTGCTCATTTTGATCATGTCTTTTTTGCTTCCTCGACCTCCTCCGTACTTTTGCCATGCGATATTACAACCTTTATTGAAGACATGCACGCACGAGCCATGGCTCAGTCTTTCACGCATGGGACGTGGCTCTTGGAATTTGTTGGATGTAACCAACCCTCCGCCACCGCCAGACCAAGCACCACAATCTGGAATAAACGTCAGCCATCTCCGTCTGGATGACCACCATGCCTAGCAAAGTCATTGAACATTCGGGGCAGAGAACTGTGGCTTGGCATAGTCATCTTGGACACTTTACAATTGGAACAGCATGGAATGACCACCAGCTGCGACACCAATGCAACACTGCCCGTGCCACAGTAGGAAGTAGACAGCAACTAGCATAGTGCATCTCTACAGTGTAAGTGCGTGCAGGCTGACCGTGCCAACTACTCACCCCCAAACCATTCCCCCAAGAGATTTTTTAGCCAGCAATGGACAAACCCTTAAGCACGAAATCAGAATAAATCAACCAGTACTTAACTGGTGATAGACCATTGAATCAACCACTGCTGAACGGTCAGCAGCCAACCAATTCACCGGAAGCAGATCAGATCCACCTAAGCCCGACGACGTCAGCGTGCGAATCACCGAGCCAAAGGGGTCCAAGGCCAGTTGTTCAGCCACAGTGGGCCCTGGCGAATCGGATGTGGGTGCCCGGCCTGGTTGGAGGGGGTGTGACATGATCTATCGTTGGTTGTCTGACATGATCTATCGTTGGTCATCATACTGTTGTCCAGTGTTGGTGTTTACTTTTCGAAAAATAAGATGAGTCTAAGATATGTCATCCAAATGAGACCATTCCAAATTGCATCAAATTCCATTATATAAACTCTCACATCCCGCAACATGATGCAACATGACGATTCATTTCCATTTCCTACATGAACCCATCAATGCGACGATTAAGCTCAGAGTTTACAAAAATTCGCACATCCACGAATATAATTGCATATGACAGTGCAGTGATTCCATTCCTCCCCACTTGCCCTGTTCTGGACACCTCGATCACCAGGGTCATCGCCAGGTTGGTATTGAGCGAAGGCACAAAACCAAAGAATCACGGCCACATCTTGCAAGTGTGTCTGGCCTCGACTGCCATCCAGCCACCATGCAACCGCCAAGCCTCTCTCATCTGTTTTGGCATTCTTTCAGTATGTCCCAAGCCTTCCAAAAATAAGGTCACAAATGGTCACGGCATCCAGTGCTCATGGCTAAAAACTGGTGCTGGGAGCCAAGAGTCCTACATACTCTTACAAGGGTCAGCATGGCCCACACATACTTCGGTGCCCCTGCGGCCAAGTAGCGGGTGCAGAATTTGCTTAATGCCTCGCAGCACCTCAGTACTGGCGTTTTACTTTGTTTCGTTTCCAGTGAGAACCCAACCACACGGGAAACATCATATATGCCGCAACGGGCGTGTCCATGTGGATATGAAGCAACCAACCAGCACGAGTGATTTCACATATGATTTCGCCAATGAATCGGAGACCAAAATGGTTTCACCCAATTGGCAAAGCACACTCTTTGATGAAGACCGAAGCTTCTGTTGGGCTTCTGATGAGATTCAAACCTGATGGGGCAATGCGCTCGTTTTGTTTTCACAACTCCCACCATTGCCATTTCCTGAGGCTCCTGGCTGGTCCATACATTCAGACCAGGAATGGGACACCATCAGCTCCTCGGCGCTGGAGGGAACAGTGCATGGCACGAGCGTAGTGAACTTGGATGGACTTGGCCATTTACATCGGGGGCTCTTCAAACCATTGGCCACACCGGGAGGTTCAAACCAAGCAATAGAATCAATACAGTTCATCATCCGAAAGCCTTAGAGGCACCATGCCAAGCCCAGCTTCTGCTTGTCGAACTTGGTCGGGGTTCATGCGCAGAGCGATGCTGCAGCCCGTGTTCCGCGTCCATGGCTTAACCAAGGAAGTGACCTGACACCGCCAAAATCCGCCACAACGGGGATGAGAAGGTCACGCTCAGGAATATCTTGCTGACCACCGGGATATGATATGCTGATACAGCCTACAAATGTAGTGATATCGGCGAGATGATGGATGGATATTGATGGTGTTTTTCATTGCGCCATTGCAGAATTCCCAACTGGCGGGCCCCTCACCACTGCTTCACAATGGAACGTTGCTGGGCAGGGTAGTCTACGTCTACTCTTTCAGTGTTGCCACAGAGCAGTTCCCTGCTGACGAGTTTCGACATCATAGAGGTTCACGTGACCTTTCTCACATGCCATGGCCCAGAATGGAGTCTGACGGCAAGCACTCACGAAGTCATTGAACTGCTGCAGAGACATACCTCACTGACCCTCAATTTGAGGCTAAGCAAAAATGGTTCAGAAGGATCTCCCAAGGAGCTGACCACTAAGCAACACACGGACCATTCTGGGGCTTGGAAGCTTGGATCACCGTGAGGATTTGGGCGGTGCGGCCACCAAAGGTGCAATGCTGTGCAGCTATGGCTATAACCGGATTGCACAACCTCCAGCAATACATGGTCTGACATGCCATGCCAATGTTTCCTGGGCAACTAGTGGCCCAAGACCAAGTGGATGCCAGTTTTGGGTTCAAGTATGGGCCAGGCCTAAATTGGGACGCCAAAATGATGCCAAACATAATAAGCATGTGACAACTTTTGAAAGGGGGATTTCAGATACCGCTTTGGGGACCGATCATATGAGATATAATAATGTACAGTGAGCCTTGGTTGAGCATCTCCACAATTGACTGTGCCAGCCAGGCTGCATGTCATGTGCAGGCGGCGGACGGATAGCAATGCAGCACATCCCTTCCAAGGGGCTTTTGCAGTGTGACCCAACTAGACATAAACAATCTTCAATAGGGATGGAAAGCACCCCATCGCCAACCAAACCAAGCTAGTGCTAGTCAAAAGGCGGCAAACCACAAAACACAAACATCAATTCAATCATCCCATCCCCATGACAACCAACACATAGCCAGGCAGCCCCAGCAAATTGGAGAGATCTGATCATTGCTCCAGCGGACTTCTCCCAAGCAGCCGGGCGGCGCTGGGTCCATGGTGGCTACACACCTCAGATGCCTTGAAGTAGCTATGGCATGCTATGGAACTTGGTACTTCGTCACACCTGACGTGAACCATGACTTGATCTCGATGATATTTGATGCACAGCTCTTCCTTCTCTCGATATGTATAAATATATGTATATATATATATATCCATATGAATCTTAAAAAGTATCTTGGATATTCTTGGATCATCTTCAGACAGTGCCTCTCTGACGATGCTTGAACATGTGTGATGGCATGGTTTGAACTTTGGGGCGCCCAAGCGCTGCAAACGGCAAACGCGGCTGGCGGACGCACCATGGCAATGTCGCAAGTCCCAAGCCATCAGACTAAGAACCGCTTAATTACCAGAAATAGTAACCATTCACATCCATCAACATTAATTCACAAGGCCTACCAGCAAGCTGTCGTGGGCTGTTTGGGTAGTGATATAGTGGAAGGAAATTTCTGGATCGTGAATTGATTTGCCCATTATCGGTCCGCTTCCTTCAAACAAAATACGAGTGGGGTCCTTGACACATACCCAAACGCAGCACCCAACTTTGGGCTTGGACCTTAGCGCAAAAAGAGCGGCCAATAAAGAGCACTGTGTTGGCGATGCTATTTCCGACACACTGATGGTTCGAACGGTTGCAACTTCAAACCGACTAACCTTGGTCGCGTCATGGCACCAATCGCCTCATAAATCTCACAACCCGCGGACGCTTTCAGGAAAGGAACTGAGGGCGGGGACGGTTCCTCCCAACCCGTCAGCTGCCCCTTACCAACTCTTCTTCCCATCCACCTCCCAACCCAGTTTGGAAGGGGGACGGCACCCGGCGATAGGCATCCTCCATGCTGACCTCAGTGGAAATCATGGAACATGAAATCTGCAATGATTCGCCAAGCCAATACCAAGTCTGTAGCCAAAAAGACCAGTACTTAAACATCGCAATTTGCTGGCCCAGTGACAGTGACTGTATTGTTGTGTCTTGTTGGTTCCGGTCTGTTCACAATGTTTTGCCAGGCGCTCACCCCCACAAAGATTTTCAAATGATGCCCTCTCATACGCAAACCTTCAGGTGTCAATGACGATCTCCTGTTGATGATGAAAATCATGATAAACCTGATGATGATGACAACGATAACGGCGATGACGACGAGGACGACGAGGACGACGATGACGATGATGACGATGATGACGATGATGACGATGACGACGATGATGACGATGACGATGACGATGATGATGATGATGATGATGATGATGATGATGATGATGATGATGATGATGATGATGATGATGATGATGATGATGATGATGATGA
>VSDK01029014.1:334187-349187 GCA_009767595.1 Symbiodinium kawagutii
CTTTGGCTGGCGGTGATGGTGATGATGATGATGATGATGATGAGGAGGAGGAGGAGGATGATGACGAGGATGATGATGACGAGGATGACGATGACGATGACGATGACGATGACGATGACAATGACGATGACGATGATGTTGATGATGACGATGATGATGATGACGATGATGATGAGGACGAGGACGAGGACGATGACGATGACGATGACGATGACGATGACGATGACGATGACGATGATGATGATGATGATGATGATGATGATGATGATGATGGTCAGAATCACCAGGATGAACCTCATCACACTTAAGTTGCCGACCAATTGCGTCTCATAGCTGGCCTCAACTGCCAAAGGAGGCTAGAGGGAAACATGGCACGTGGGATGGACTTCTATGATGCAGATTCAATCACATTCCTCTCAAAGATCATTTCTCTGGCACTGGCACTGCGGAAAAAATCTGTACCAAGGCTGCTTGAACCACAAACGGTGGGATAAACAGCAGTACCAGATCCATATATAGCCAGCACAGTTCTCACTGACAAAGCCTGGCACGCTGTGCCATAGCCACGTCTGTTCCCTACCCAAAGCTGCTGCAATTATTCATCATCCAGGTGATGATGCACAGATCCGGAGCGGTTGAGAAAGTAAGTAGCAAGATATAACAAGGGACCAAACATGACCAAACTGGATCTCCGAGCACACCCGAGTATATCCGAGCTACCATCTGCAAATTGAAATCCAAAATCGCTAGTTCGTATCACGGATCGCGTGTTTCTTTTATCCAGGGGCCTATTTATTTCCAAGTTCTATGTTGGTTCTTCGAGGTTGATTGTCACGGGCAAACCCTGGAACTCCTGGAAAACACCCGAGAAACGAAAACAACATAGTACATAGTCTTAAACTTGTCTTAACAGAGTGAAAAAGCTGGGGTCGCAACATGCCAAATCTGGGTTCACCTTTTAGCCAAGTCTGGGCTGCTAACGCATCGACCCGTGGGGCATGGACCACAACCGTAGGACCTCCCTAGGGCCTTGGTCTCACCCAGGGATTGCTCCGCTTTCGTCTGAACCTCCCAGGGCACCCGGATCTCCCCAGATATGGGTAGATCGCTAGCGACAAGGTAGTAATGAGTGCTATGTGAATTAGATACATCAAAAAATATGTGTAAATAAAAATACATAAATTAATAAATGAATGAATGAATAAATAAATTAATTGAAAAATAAACTAAAATAAATAAACAAATATAAATATGTATAATACATACATTTATTCATTTAGTATATTAATATTGATACCTCAAAATATGACATCTGCACGAGCAAGCCTGTGATAGTCTATGTATGGCTACAGCTTGGCACGTCGGTGCCAAAAGTTCGTCTGTGACCAGTCCATGATCGTCAAGCTTCCAAAACAAAGAGCTGACAAGGAACCTTCAACACCACCAATCGAATCCAATGGCCCCAGTTTCGCTGAAGGTGTGATTTGAAACCGGCTCATTGAGGCCGTCCTATGTTAATTCCGCGGGCAATTTCTCCATTTTGCACTCGCTTCCCTCTCAATCGCCGCCACGTATGGTAGCGACTTGATGCTGATGTATGCAAGCGCCAAAAGTCACCTACCCACCACACTACTCGCAAACTATGGACCACGGCCATTAGCCATGCACGCAGGAGTCCAAAACAGCAGGGGGGTGTCACCAGAGACAGTTGTGCATGCTGTGCTCAGTCGTTCTTGCCATGGTGTCTGAAATGTGTCTGTATGGTGTCATGCCCCAAAGCTGTGCGTTGCACGAGATGCAATATTTTTTCGATCATGATCCCGTATGAGCATCTAACAAATCTAGCAAGCAGGTGGTATGACTTTGGCTCCTTCTGCGCAAGGCACAACATTGAACCCGCAAGTCTCCTTTGCCAAACAAATCTCACGTTCTGGCATGCCTTCCACGGTAATGGGAGATCCATATCGATATAGCTGATAGTTCACAAACCGCCACCAGTTTTAGTGGCACATGTAGTTTTTCTTGTCAAATGCACTTGAGATCAGACATCTATCTATATATATATATATATATGGATGGAGATTTTATCACAGAGGGGCATACACATGTGTTTACATGTATTCAAATGTATTTACATGTATTCAAATGTATAATTTATATACATATATATTTATATATCTCAATATCTAAAAAAAAGTATCAAGTCATTCTACATACTGTACATACACTGTACGTATACATTGTGAATAGCTGGTCTATGTCATTCTATGGGGCATATTTAATGGTTGGATGTCCCGTGTCATCTCCAGTCACCTTGGAGCCACAGCGCTGCACAACTGCCAGGTGGCCAAAATCAAAGATCGGGGGAGCGGATCAGCAGTTTGGCCGCAAGGAAAACATCGGGAAGTCAATGAAACCGTCATAAAGAGCTCTCAATGAAGAAATCTGATAGCTTTCATGATTAGAGTCACCGATTTCCAAATATTCGTATAATATATTTGCTTATTTTTATTGTAAGGTTGAAGCTAGCCACGTCTTTGCCCGTATGGCTTTAGCAGCCAAAGTAGAATTTTCGCGATTTCAGAGCTGCAACCGCGGCCCCAGGCATAAGATGACCAACACAACCCAGGGCACTGGCCTTCCCATGACTGTTTAGCACTATCAGAATACATCACGTGTTTCTCAGCATGATTTACATTTACAGTTGTTTTTTTGACATATTTGTGTGGTTCAAGAAAGCCGTTCATGTTCATATATTACCTGTATTACTTATTTGTGTAGTTCAAGAAAGCCGTTCATGTTAATATATTACCTGCATTATTGGCTTATTCAACCAGATAATACCTGCCAAGCACAAAGGATCACAATCTATCTATCTATCTATCTATCTATCTATCTATGTCTATAAATATGAGAGATGTATCTCTCTCAGTCTCATTCAGCGGGTCTTTTGTCATGACTCCTGTCTCCCAAAATCAACAGCTGGAGGATCACTTGCACAGAACGCGCAAAGTTTCAACAAGTAGAACACGCTGTTCCCTCTGCCCCGAAAGGTCTGCGATATACATGAAATCAGGCACAGGTAATTCTTGCTCAAGTGCACCTCACAGGTTGCGTGCGGAGTGCAGCCACACCGTAAATGGAAATGAATGAAATCAATACAATTCAATACATTGTCAATTCTTGCGGCAAAGACAAGCATACCTACATGGTCAAAAATTGTGAAGGTGCTTTGCAATGAATCAGACCAATGTAGGTCAATGATGGTCAATGAATCGTGTTTGGTTTTGATTTACCAATCGTTTCTGAATCAAAACCACTCTCCAAGACTGGTGGCCGGAAGATTTGGAGGAAGCCATACCTTGGCGAGCCCGGGGAGCCGAGGGGAAACCTCCGTGAAAAGGCCGGAGGTTTAGAGTTGCAACTGCTCAATGAACATGAACTACTTGCTAAATTAAATGGAATTACTTCACTCAATTTGATCAATTTTGATCATGAACTTAATTGAACTACGTCACTTGGGGCTGAGTGGATCTCAGTAGTGCACGTCCGGCAAGATTTCGAAATTCTCTGGTTGTACAAAGTCCGAGAGATATTTACACCGCTTCAAACTCGGGGTGTGTAGATCCAATGACAACCCTTCAGAAAAAAAACATCAAGAGCACGGCTTGTGGACCCCGTTTAGCCCCCTCTGTGGGCGATATGCTTCCAATAGTAAGGTTTTCCACCGGATTATGGCATCCGCCGTCCAGCACAAGGTAAGCGAACCCCGCAAATGTCCACATTGCTTGTGCGAGGTTCATCCCCCAATGTGGCCACTTGAGCTACTCATCGTTGGCGGTAGAGCTACTGTACTATCTGGCTATCTGATTGATGCTATCTGGCTGCTTTGTATACACTTACCAAGTGTCGGATGTAGCCACACCAATTCATGGTTGTATATACAGTTGCCAGTTCGTTTGTCACATGAACCAACCTACCTGCACCGTTGATATCCGCGTTCATCCGAGAAGCCCCGCATTCACGCCATTGCTTGACCTCAACATGGGTGTGCAGTTGCGCATGTTCCACATGCGGAATGCTGTGGCATACCCCGAGAGACACAGGTACCACCTACACTTGAGGGCCACAAATCCACGCCAAGAAATTCACATCAACCAGGCATGTTGTACAGAAACCAATGGTTTTGAGACTTGCCTCGGCTGCTCCCCATGCAGTATCGAAGCATCCCTGGCTCCCAACAAGTGCTCCCGCAATATCAATGGCTAACCACTACCATTGACAAATCACCATTGTGGTACGTAACTGCCTGCTATTCTCTCATGGCAAAAGATTACTATATAGCATTAGCCATCATTCACTGCTGTCCGCCACGATTAAACATTTCAAGGTACAGCAGCAGCATCAGCAGCAAGCTAAATACCCTACGTTAGGACTTCCCAGATTTCACTTCCCACCGTGAAAGCTGCCAAAGCTAAACGAACACCACAACTTCAAGATCAGACGGTACTGACCATTGTTTGCTCAGGCTGGGACGAAGACTGGCCAAGAACCTGATGTCCTGCGCAGCGAAGACAAGCCATGAGTAGAAGAGCCACGACATGCCATGACCCCAGCAGCAAACAAAGCTGGTAAAACATCAATGGCTGACGCCCATTCATACATGCAGCACATGCATACAAACATTTATAATATATATGTATATATATATATATTAATCACCTGTGCACATACGTAAAAAAATAGTAGAATGTACAGTGGCATGGAATCAAACGGGCACAGTACAACATAATATTATGAACGGTAGGTAGAAATATAATGTTGGTATACAATAGCTGCTATGTGTGACGGCTGTGACGGTCACCCAAGCTGCCAAGAATAATCCTCAAATGCTTGAGGCTACCTGGTTTTACCACTCAAAGCTGAAAATCCAGGATGTGGAGGAAAATTGCCCCCCCCAAAAAAAGTATGAAAAAGCGGCAGCAAATAAAGGGAGAAAATGTGAGAATAAGACACAAACATCATGGATGAAAAGACCGCTATACGGCCGTGGATCAAGGATAGGAAGATTGCAGCTACCATCTAAACCGGCCACCTGGCATGGCACTCCCGAGAACATCAAAAAGAAACCGTAGAAGATGCGAATTTCAGAGGCAAAGCAGTTGTCGACCGTCTGGTTAAAACAACTCTGGTAGTTCCACATCGCTCCTTTAAGGGGATAGCACTTGGAGATCAACAGATACAGTTGCTGCGCTGGTCCAATTTTTGGCAGCAACCCTTCAGCCCGAAGCGCCCCGCTCAGCTCCTGCACTTGCACTTGCCGTAAGACTTCCAGCCGCGCAATGCAGAACTCCTGCGAAGCCACGGCTGGGTCCCCATCCCAAGAGGTGCATGAGGGGTGCATGGGGTGCATGGGCAACGGGGTCTCCCAAAAACAACTAAGACAAAGCTGTATGAAAGTTAGCACAGAATTCGAAACATTTTGGAAACAACACATGGAAGACCTGGAAGATATAGAAATCAAACTCCATGATGGCATCGAACGGAACTATCAAGCACCAAATTTGGATTATTCTAGACTGGACTCTCTCAGATCCAACTCAGATGGACCCAAAGGACCGACTGACTGTTCGATTTTGGGGTTCTGTTGGTCCTGGGGCATGTCCCAAACACCGAACGACAATAGAGGGTGGCCGGCAATTTGTCGCATGAAATGGCATCCATTTGCATCAATCATAGTCTGACTATGGTGTGTCTTTCCGTCCTCTCAAGGCTGCGGCTGTTTCCCCCGCTACAAGGGGGATAGGCAATGTACCAACATGATGCGGATTGATGGGGTTAACATTCAAAAGTGATGGCCCATCATGTTGACATCATGTTCGATCATTCAAGAGGTTCTCGGTATCTATTTCCAGCCGCTGAAAGAAACCAATTGCCTGAGATCAACAAGCTTCCGGCATCCCCTTGACCCATGCACCCTGACATAATCGAAACACGCTGGCGTTCAAGTCTATTTGAATGCTCATTTGCCTGCTCCCACAAGCTTCATCTCAGTGCACTTGTGCAACTAGAGCCCATGCGGAATGTCCAAAATTTATGGAGGCAAAGACTGCTGGGATAGTGTCCACCTTGTGTTTTCGCATCCCTCACAGTTAGACAAAGATTTATTTGTTTTGGTCAAAAGAAAATAAGCAACCAGCAACCAACTCCTTGGAAACAATTTTGCAGGAATCAAATCATGTACGCCAACCAATCAAACAATTCCTACTTCTTGATGTGCAAACCATTGCACTTGCTCTGCGCCTCATGCTTTGCACAGCACAGGCTGTTTCCAATGGTGCGAAAGCAGCAGGTCAACTTGAGAAAATTGCCTCCAACTGCTTGGGGAGAGCGGCCATGACTGAGCGCTTCTCAACCAAGCTCAGGAAACCATTGAAACTCACCATTGATCATGCTTGGCTCACGACCAAGCATTGAGGTGTAATGATCATCTCATTGATATCAACCACGAGTGCTGGTTTTGTTGAATTCAGCAATGATGATCGATAATGAAACATGATTCACCATTGTCAACGACTCTCAACCCACTCCCAACCCTTACTAAGCACTATACCAATCAGAAATTGCAAACCACTGAGTCATTAATCATGAAGAGTTGTCTATAAATTCATTAAACTGCTTAAACTTCCAGGAATTCACAGTTTCCAGATGTTTCCAGCCACTATGAATTCATTAAGCACCCCGAGTTTCAGCTGCCATCATGGGCCTACTCCCGGAGCTGCACTGCCCCGCTCCTCTTCCCTTAGGGCGGCGATGAGCTTCTCGCGCAGCTTTCCTGGTGGCACACCGTGGTAGTGCCATGCTCGTACCCGTTGTTGCTACTATTTCTGCCACGCTTAACAAAAAAGATCAATAAATAAGTATGTATAGAAATAGAAATATATAAAATATATATATATATACACATATCAATATATTTGCGTGTGCGTATGTTTTTGCAATCGTATGACTGCATGTGTGCCTGTAAGCATAGTAGTCATAATAATGACACCATTTGTGAGATTGCAAAAGGCATCATGGCTCAGTGTTCTGCATCTGCATTTCCAAGCTGATAATTTGATAATGGAAATATCATGAAATATCTCGAGCAATAATCATTGTGTCGTGTGATATCGTGAATCAACAAACGTGATAGCGTTCCATAGTCCTTCTGCACGCCTTCAGAATGTCCACAAGAAAAATGTCCTGTGATATGGATGTTGCAACATCATTGATTGGAACAAAGTGCAACCATGTCTTCGGCAAGAATGTCAACTTCCACAACAACTATTGTCCTATATCTATATGTATATGTCTGCTATTGACTGTATCATTTGTCTCTTCATGTGCTGGGATGTCCAATTCACCCATCAGATCACCTCACTAGCCACAACTTCTTTCAGCCAGAACACATCCAGACTGAGCCAACAAAATGGCTTCTTCGGGAATGCAAATCCAACACCAACAACTTGGAGAAAGTCTGCCCACCCCACCAGAATAGCAGCTCAGTTGTATTACGGGTTGACGGAGCCAAAACGCGACTGCCGCCGTAAATCAGAACGACTCTCCGTGAAGCATATTACCAGCGAATAATGAGACAAGGCTTGCCCAGTTGGCTTGCCCAGTGGCAACAAAATGTAGCAATGGAAAATGCTCTACTTGGAGACGATTTGCCAATCAGGAAATGTGCCATATTCTATTGCCAGGTTGGTTAGAAAAGGGCATACAGTACAGAATAAACGTGTCAAACGAATTCAAACAAGCGTTACAGAGACAACCGGACATCCCGCTCACAGTAGACCAAGTTGACTTCAAATCCACGTCGCGGCAGCCCATGGCCTGTTTCAGGTGTCACTTTGTCTGGAAGTTCCCGCAATTTCACCGTGACGTCTTGGATCTGGCCGGGCTGAGAGACACGGAGTGCTGCCCAACCATAGTAACAGAATAGGGGGGAACTCGCCATTCTCAACGAGTTGCCTATGCCATAGTTATGGTTATAGAGCTGGTTGACTACGGTTGGCAAAGTTAGCTAGTAAAACTACCCAGAAAAAACTGAAAGATGGGTTATACAGGGGTTATCACGCGGCTGTACTGGTTGACCATGATGCTCCCAATGGGTTACCCCTGGGCTCCTGCCCTGCGCCTCCTTGCTATGGGCTTCTCTGGACGCTTCCAACTCATTGGCCTCCCAACGACAGCAGCTTAGACACGAGAGGGTCCCTGCTTCAGTGAACATGGTATGAGAGATTCAAATAGCTTCAAACAGATTAAATTGTGCATAAACGTCTAAACCCCCGATATAGGATGGTAAATCACCATGTATAGATGGCTAAACTATGTAAAACTGATGATGGTTTCTTGGTTTATTCATACAGATCTAACAATGACAACAATCCATAGGACAGGCACATGTCATGTTCTGTGATCGGCAATGATCAACTACTGTATGTACTTTTTGTGAGGGCACTTGGCCAACTATGCCTATGACATGCTATGACTATGGACGGTTCGTAAAGCAAGTCATGCAATGCTCGCATCTCGCAATCTGAACTTGGCACCCCCCCTCCACCCTGCCCGTCAAGATTTCCCAAGATTCCACATTTTGCGATATTTGGGGATCACCACGGCTTTGCCACCTTGATGTTACACCCTTGCCGGTAATACTACACTACACTTAAGCCCGCAACACTGAAACCAGGCATATGGCGTATGAATCAGTGTGGGATAGCTGTTGCCTTAATAAGGCTCCGTTTCATCAATCAAATTGGGACAAGCGGGCCAAAATTGTGAGTAGCAAATCTTCATTGACGCTTATCATCACTACTATGATCGCAAGCGAATGGTACATTCCTTCCGACATCTTCCAATCGCCATTTCGACCGAACATCAACCAAAATCGGATTTGCCACTGTAATACCGTTCGTTGTAGTAATGAACATCATCAGCAGCACCACCACCATTGACGCGATCGTCGTCATCATCATCATCATCATCATCACCATCACCCGCATTGTCATATAGTCGCATCATAATATAGCAATAAGATGTAATATGATGTAATATGCACATTCAAGAAATATGTGAATTTAATACATACAAGAAGATTAAACAGTTGATTAATCAATTGATTACTGATTTTAATTGATTAAGTCATTGAACAATTCTGATTTATGATTAATGAACTGATTATCAATCTCCCACCTTTCATTCTCCAATGCTGTCAGCTACTTCCAGCATTTCAACCAAGTCGCGTGCTTCTGCGTTGCATCAATCTCTCGCAAGAGGGAGGCAACTTCCACCTCCATCTGCGCCTTGTCCCCCGAGTCGATCAAGGCCTAGTGTTGCTGCGGTTCCATCCACCAGGGGACGTGCTTCTGCTGTTAATCTGGGAGTGGCCAGAGATGTTTGTTTTGCCCAAGGGAAATCAAACGCTTATAAACTGGCAGCGGTCCAACTTATAATTGGAAACATGTTGAAATCAGTGTATTTTAGGCCATCAGTACCAACAGCCGTGGGGCCCAAATCCCC
Source organism: Symbiodinium kawagutii (assembly GCA_009767595.1). Classification (NCBI taxonomy): domain Eukaryota; class Dinophyceae; order Suessiales; family Symbiodiniaceae; genus Symbiodinium; species Symbiodinium kawagutii. The sequence continues at coordinate 343,755 of VSDK01029014.1, forward strand.
AAATCCCGCGCCAGCGGCATCCGAGTGACCTGAATGCGCGCATGGGTTCGAAAAGCCTCTCGCGCACGTTCAAGGTCCTCAGTGATTGTTGTCGTTCATCGCTGGGTGTTGCTGGAAGTGCTTGCACAGTGATAGTGATCATGATGAATAATGATGGTGAGGTGATGGTGATAGTGATGAGGCTAAGGATGAGGATGACTATATGACGATCTCTCTCGTTGTTTTGTCATTTTTGCTTATGGTGTTTTGATATATTGACGTTGTGGCGCTGATGTGCGATGTTCTTTGTGGCCATGATGGATGATGATGGTGATTATGACGGCAACGACGATGACGACGACGATGATGATGCCATGAAAACGGTGGCTCTGCAAACGTTTGGGATGATGGCATGAAACTTGTGGCTTTGCAAGTGCAACCTTTGGATACAGTAAAAAAACTGGGACCTGGCAAGAAAATACTAGCTGGCCAAGTTCCGTACATGCTTCCAGCAAATTGCAGCAGCCAAATAACATGCCAATAACATCCAATAACCAATGATAAGCCTTGTTCGTTAGTTGAGGGACACTCCCCGAAAATAGGTACAGATTGACTTCAGTGTTGACCCTCCAAAAACCATCAGGAACTAAGAATTCAAAAGCTCACCTCCGGATGTTTGCGCTTTAAGCACCTCTGAGTCCCACGTACTATTGATTCCCACTGTCTAGCTGGCCACTAGGTCAGGTTCCTTGTACCTACCGGCATTTGCCGTGTATGCTTGACATCGGTCCTAAGCATACCCTTTCGGGGCATCATTTCATGTTGGATTGGTCCTTGTTCACTTGTCATATCTTGCCAGGCTTCTGCAACCAGCTTCACGTTCATCGCTTGCCTTTGCTCCAGCAACACAGCGGCACGGATCGGACAACGAACCCTGCAACCACCTGGCGAACCCAGGGTGAGACCGTGAGGTCGCCCACAATACTCCTGTTGGTTTTCGCAATCTGCCAATGTCAGTGTAGGGTATGGCAACAGATGGCAACAGATGGCAACAGCTGTTCGCATCGCTTAGAGTTCTAACCGGCTGGGCTCTCTGCATCCCAAGGTGCTGGATTCTGTAGCGGGTCAGCTGCGCATTCTTCCGCCGCGCTTCGTAGAGACCAGAAAGCCTCGGGCAGGTCTCGGTCATCGTCGAAGGTTGGGTAGTTCAGTCTGATTGCTCAGTGGCTTGCTGGCTTGCTTATGCTTGCTTATGCTTGCTTGCTTGGCTGCTTGGTTGCTCCGTTGGTCAGGTGATTTGTTGGTTGCTTGGATTGCTTGGTTGGTTGCGTGGTGAGGTCACTTGCTTGATCTCGCTTGCTTGGCTGAATTTGTGGCGAACCCTGTAGCTGAGACGTGGGCCACCCAACAACTCATCCTCGCAAGCAACCAATTGAGCAATGGATGAATCTCTCTAGTTGATTTGTCCCGAATGATCATCCTATTGCTATAAAAACCATAACCACAACCATTCTAACTACCTATTGCCAACATTTCACAACCCTACATGTTAACCCTGTGGTAGTTTCTTAACCCTTGGTGCCCATGGTAACCCTATGGTACTTTCTTAACCCTTGTCAACTAACTTCTCATCGCTAACCAAGGCTTTCAACCCATTTCTTTCCCCAGCTCCGAGGCGCAGATTGAAGCGCAGCGTCTCCGCCTCATGGTCCGCTTTGCCGCGCCGCGCGCGCAGCGACAGCTCCACGCTGCGGACCCGGCCCACCTGGAGGTGCCACTGGGGCCGGGCCATGGGATGCCATGGGTGGGTGCCATGGGGCCTCTTGGGGTGCCATGATCAAGGTGGAAAGTGGTGGGTCCAGTGAGGAAAATGGTGGGTGAATAAGTTGATAAGGGAAAAACTGTAGACTTTTCACCAGCAAACAACTCAGTGGGCTTCAACTTGGATCAAATAATTCAGTGCTGTTGCTGCTTAGACTGGAAAGTGATGGAACAATAACAAAAATATCAGTGCGTTGCCGAACAACCACAAGCAAATAGCAAGAATAAAACAACCCAATAGCGATTGCGAAGCAAGCAATCAACCTCAAACTAACATACAGTCATACTAGCTATCCTGTATACAGTAGTTGAGTGATTAAAGTAAGTCACCAACAAGCAGAGCAGTTGGTACCAAATAGCAGCAATGATAGTGATTTGTTGGCCAACCAAAACAGAGAGAAAATTGCTATTTAATTCATATGATTCATATTGCATACCAACATGATTAAGAATAATGGTTTGTGACCAAATGGAAACAATAGATTTTGATTAGACACGGAACTAAAGAGCAACAAAAAAACTTGCCAATTAAAGCTATATAAGCCCAAACAACAAAGAACCAGGGAACAAACCACATGAATAGGAACGAAATCAAAATTATTACTGTAACCTAAAATACGAAAAATAGCAGAGACCATTAACGACCATAATGTAGCCAAAGAACGAACCAGAGCGAGACGTGGCAGCCACATACAGCACAATTGAGCAACAATGCCCTGTCAAAAACGCAGAAGTAGACAAACAAGAAGGTATCACATCTAACAATCTTTAAGTAGCCAACGAACTATTACCAATCACAACAAACACGAGCACAATAGCAAATAGGTAATACTGCAATCAAATCTGTTCAATAACTTGCTGGCTGATTCACTTGAAAGCGGAAACCAACAGCAGCCAAAAATGAGGGCATGGTGAGAAACCAACAAGCATGACAAATCGGGATATACTGCAAATTAATGACAAATAATGACAGGCTGTCATTCATTAATTGCAATGGACAATCTATCAACGCACATGACTTTTAAAAAACACACTGCCCAAGACAAACAAACAGTAGCACAAGAAACAGCAACGACGAAAAAAAAGCCGCTAAAACATAGCACAAAAGGAGGTCCGCAATCTGATGGCCAAGAGCTCTTCTCGTCATCATGACAATCGCCACCAGTTAGCTTGATCACCCCCAAAAACTATGCGCGAGGCGCTCACCGCTTGCCAAATCAAACCAAATATTGCAATGCGGCCCATATATCTCTACATATACTTGTTCCAGTACCCTATAACACTTGAGTCCGGTTTAAAGTTAAACCCAGTAAATATACAAGAAGATATATGAATGAGAATATGGGGTCCTTGCACGCCGCTGTCTGCAAAATGCTTTGTAGATGTCACAACTCTGTTGAGGCTCTCCCTCGGCAGTGGTGAAAACCCCTGATGCCAATCCTGGAGATGCATCAAGGAGCCAGGTGACAAGATCCATAATCCAATATCACAAACTCACAGTTCTATTTCCCCAGTGTTCAATGCTTTCAGCCCGCCATTGTTCATTCTCGGTCAGGGCGCTACTGTGTCAAGCTCTTTCTTGGCAGCGGCGATGCTTTTTGAAAACCTGCAGGATGAAGCAACTAAGCAAGATCTGAGATAAGTACTGACTGACTGCTGATAGCTGACAACTAGCAATCTCTTTGCCATCTTTCAACTGCTGGCAACCGGGTACCAACGTGGTGCCAACGTGGTACCAACCTGGTACCAATGCACAAGCACTGCATCTAGGATCTGGCCTTTGAAAATTGGCAATGTCAAGTCCCTGGTCTCCATGCTATAGAAACGGGGGCCATCGCTTTTGTAGGGTGGATATGGTGGATGTTTCACTGACTTCACTTTGATCCTGGCCCCCCCAACAGGACCCTGCTGTTAGTCCCAACTGAACTCTTGGAGTGCCATGTGGCATCCCCTGAAATCCTGACTTCGTTGAGAAACGGTACAACATGGCTTGTAACATGTTCTAACATGTTCCAACCAACTCGAAGATTTGTTGTCCTCAACTGGCACCCGGTACATCCCAGTACCTTAGCAGGCCTCGGTTCAGCAACTAATCCGGGTAACTCCTCTCTCTCGCTGGGCTGGGTAACCGCTGGTGACTCCAAAAAAGGTAACTCTTCTGGCTTATGGGTGGTAGCATTTCATCACCCTCGTGGGGCGCTGGCTCAGACGAGGCTCGAGTCAAACTCATCGCTTAAACGATTCACTACGCCATCCAGAGAGACCTGAGACGTGCCGCCATCTGGGTCCATCCCATCCCAGGATGATAATTTTTGATCAGGTTTCTAGGCACCAATCGCACCGGATTTTTGCGGCACTTCACGTCTACAATCTCATCCACTGTGCCTCCACTCAAACAGAAGTCCATACGATCTCAACTTCAAGTCTTGCATTCTGTATGGTCTTCCATGTCCTTGCATATGCTTCAAGGATCTGATGGTTACCGTGCAGAATATGATAGGTGTAACTCCTGCAATGCGGCATTCCCTTTACATCCTTCCCTCAGCCGCTGTGGCGAACCCCCCGTAGCCCTTTTCAGATTGGGTATGCGTCATGATCGGAAAGCAAGCACCTTCGTAACAACTGCTTCAGACCAAAACTTAAGGCACTCGAGTAACATAATCTTATCACATGTTTCATCACGAATCTCAACAACCCACCCAAACAAGCATACCGACAAGCCAGCATGTGCCACATTCCAATACTATAGTCACAAATCAATACAAATCACTGAAAGGGGAAGATATGGAAAGATGATATTCGGCTTTGAACCATTTTCCACTGACGACTGCAGCGTCATGCACCTGTGCACCTAACCTGTGATCCACGACCAGCACAGCTTGGCGCCAAGGCGCGGCCAAAGACCCATCCTGCGGACGCTGGAGATCTTTGGGGTGGCCCTGTATGGCAACGACCCATCTGTCTCTCCATTTCTTCAGCCACCTGTTTACCTCGCCTTGTAGGGACAGGATGGGAAAGTTTCGCTTTCACCTGCTTTCCTCCTGTTTATTCTCCGGAATATATTTACAACATTTTACAACCATAGAAAAAGGCACGCTTACACCTTACACAGAACCACCTACCGCAGATTCCCCCCATCTTGAAAGGAATCTGGAGGATCTCCTTGAGCAAAACTCCATTCCTTCCAACGAACCTGAACACGCCTGGTAGCTGAAGAAGCTCCCCTTTTATATCCGGATACCCCTGGCATCTCCTTCCTTGGATCCATCCCCAAACAAACAGCCAGCCAGAAAACTCTCAGCCGAATCCTCCGCCACAGCATCTCCACGACCGATTTGCTCGTAGATGTCTTTGGCCAATTGCATCACCTGGACCGTAGCCCCTTGTGAGTCGTTAGCTTAAGGAAGGGACAAATTTTGGATCAGGAGTCTCTTTGCTCCAGCACTGTTGAATGGACATCATGTTGACGGGGTAGCTTTGGAAAGCATGGGAGGTAAAAATGTTTTAAACTCGGCTGCCACCTCCAACCCCAAACTCGGTTTCACCAGAATTCAAATGACTCAAGAGGATGATCACCGGGGGTGCAGTCAGGATCCGTAAGAACTGGCAGTGCCTGAGATGCGTTGGGGCTTT
>VSDK01029014.1:351198-384465 GCA_009767595.1 Symbiodinium kawagutii
CAGGAGCAGCAGCAGCAGGAGGAGCACGAGCAGCAGGAGGAGCAGGAGGAGCAGGAGTAGGAGTAGGAGTAGGAGTAGGAGTGGTAGTAGTCGTCGTCGTAAACAACAGCAAGAAAGTAATATCGAAGTTGTACAATGTACTACGCAAATTAAGCATAACCACCTTGTACCGTCCATTCAAAGAACAACGTGTCAAGCCCCCGCTATCTAACACAGACCTTCAAGACATTTTTCGAACAGAAATGCCATGAAATGCCTATTCTCAAGAAATCCTCATTCTCAAAACAGTCCCGCAAAAAAACATCAAAACAGTGTGGATGAGTCAACTGGTTTCTTCATGTTTCTCGTATGAATGGCTTGGTATGGCTTTGCGGAATCCAGCGCCCATAGCCCACACGAATCCCCGGAGCTCTGCCGAAAGGCTCGGATCTTGGCCTCCTTGGTGGATCGCCTGAGCGTCCGAGGCTCAAGCGCTGGTTACTTGGGGATGTCGGTGGATTGGCACACGCCTGAGTGCAATTTCATAGCCGATCACCATTGGATACCATGGGGAACCTGGTTAGGACCTGGTTGCTTGGTCACCCTTAGTGGGCAAAAGCTTTCAATCTGTAGGTTTGGGATGCGTTGGGCGATGCATTGCCCCGGCGAAAGAAACATAGAAGTGGTTCTTGGGATTGGTGGTTCAATTGTGCAGCGACAAGTTCTTGCCATGATCCCAGGATACCATCACTTTGAAAAGTGGCATCCCCGCGCTCTCTTGGGTATCACCATGTATCACCATTACTTTGGAGAATGCCCTGAGCACTTGAACAAATGATTCTTCCTTGGAACCAGCCCAGGTCCAACGAAACATGGCCCGACTGGTGAAACAGCACCGCAGGTACAGCTGGTTGGTGTGGGGGCTGGGTTGTGCAGCTACCACCGTGTGAGATCAGCTAATTCACCACCTGCAGTGGCAGCTTCGCTATGCCTAGTTACCACCCAAATCTATCCACCCTCGTTGGACCACCATCAATCTCTCATTTGAAACAAGCATTGCACTGACAACTCCTCTCTCCTCCTGTCTGGTGGAGTTTATGAGGCATCAGTGTAAAAGGAATCCAAATGGCCGTCTCCTACAGGGCTGACCCTTGTTTCCAAGGTTCTTCAGCATCGGGTGTCAACTGGTGGTATTCCCATTCTTTATGCAAAGGGGATCCACCCTCAACAGAGAACTAGGTAGGAGTACAGCCATCACCCTCCACCCGACAGCAACAACAGTGACTACTGTGAACAACTTGTTTTTACCCAAACAAAACAAATGAACAGTCTAAGTACACAACCAAAAATCTGAAACAAATCCTGTAAGTCAAAAACCTCAGGAAACTTGGATCAAATTGGTGTGTGATGGTGTTAACCTTGTGTGAATTGTTGACAGGGCAGTGAGGAGCCAAGTGGCAGCTATGAGGCCTGAGCTTTCAGAGACCAGCTGAGTCCGTGAAGAGTTCAGTTCCTCAACCTGCCGCGTCATCCAAGCGTGTCACAATGTGTTTTGGTTCAACTTCCATGATGAATAAAACTCAACGTGCAAAGCCCACCGATGGCAAGCAGGAACAAAGGCTGATAATGGTTTGATGATGGTTCATCATTGGATAACTATTGATGGTCATTATAATCATTGGATACCAATCAATGATGGTTGACCATAGAAAGAAAACCACATCAGTGATGGTATGATGATGGTTGACCAATCATAACCATCATTAACAATCATTGAACCATCATGATGGTACAAAGACCATGGTTGATCCATGGTCAACTGTTGGTTTTCTTTCGCATTGCCTTTCTGTTGGAGTGCTGCAGATGGCTCCATCCCGGTAGCTTCGCTGACCGGAGCCGTTGCAGCGACCGGAGCGATCGTCAGTGGCAGGAGGACGATCAGCTTCCCCGTTCGTTGACTCCGCCGTTCATCAAGCGTTAACATCCATCAACAAACAGCCATGTGATACAATGTGCATCAAGTGGGATTTGTTTATTCAATGAATTTCAATGACTAGTGGTCTGTTTGTTACTGCTGATGTTGATAAGCAGCAATTGAAATGGTTTGCTGATGACTGGTTGCTAACAACCACTATCCACCACTTTGGTCATATCGTCGCTTGCTAACCTATCATTGCAGCAACCCTTTAGCAACTAATGCTACATCATTGCGTGACAAGCTGCATGTTACTCGACTTCTAAACTCGACACGCGAAGAAACTCTCTCGCAATAGAACTTGTGCAGCCGGGACCCGGGATAGAACTTCTGGGACGAGTGATGACCATCCATAAACGAGGCCGGCCTTCGCAAGGATCTTGTCGTTCTCGGAACGCAATCGGTCCACCTCCTCATACAACTGGGCATACCTTGCTCCGTGGCCAGGAAGAGCTCATCCAATGGTTCCAAATCTAAGCATAGTCCTTGTTGGTATCTCTGTAGACTAAGGGAGTTGTCTCTGGAAACAAATGTTGAGGCGGCTGTGGGTTTTCGTTCTCAACAGTCAGGGCAGAAGACATGAATCAACCATCACTGCTCACCGTTCGCATTCTCAACTTAATCAGTAATTAAGCAATCATCATCCACCGTGATCGCCCAAGCATCATCAACATGGTTGTATAGCAAATCATCATTGAAACTATCCTTAAGCATTCTTAGGCATCAATCAGACCTTGAACACAACCCTTATCAACTTATCCACCGGTAACCATTCCGCCCATGCGTTTGACACAAATTTCAACAAAACGCTAATCAATCAGGGACCCCCGCCACTCATCAACCACTCTATTCAACCATTAACCTTGGCAATTCATCAGCCATCATTGCTCGACCATTGACCAATCATTACTCCACCAGCAACCAACCATGACTCAACCATTGACCAACCAGTAACCCGCCAACCCTCGGCCATAACCCGCCCATTCCTCGGTGCTCCCAGCTACAAGGGGCTGTCCCTTCGTATGGGTCGGCCACTAGCGCTCTTGGCCTCGACCTTCGCCACCAGCCCCTGGCGAGCAAAGCTTGGTGCAAAGAATGCAAACTCAAAATAGAAAATTTAGAATATATAACTCGCCAGGGGAATCATCATCATCATCATCATCACCACCATCACCACCATCATCATCATCATCATCATCATCATCATCATCATCATCATCATCATCATCATCATCATCATCATCACCTTCGAATATCATGTTCACCATCACTTCATCTCAAACAACTCTCTCTCCCTATAGGCTAATGTTTTTGGAGACTTCTGCCAACGCCTTGTGCGCTTACTATGTTGATTAAGTAGTGGTTAAAGAACCTGTAACCATCACGTCACCATCTCCAATGGGCCTGCGCTTCAGCGCTTCCAAAGCTCCGAATCAAAGCGCCGTGCCGCGCTCCACGGTGAAGGATTCCGTGTGCGGCGCGGCAAACCGCTGAGGCGCCTGACGGGAATTTCTGAAAGTGGGATAGGAAACAAATGTAAATCGACATGAAGAATCATGAAGAATACTATAAGAATACTTGTGTTATCTTGTAATTGTTGCTTATCCCTAATGACTAGCAATCTCTGCAGTAACAGTGACATGTAATAGTATACTGTAAGTAAGAGCGACTGACTGCGGGGGCCCTGGCTGTGAAGCGGCGCGATTCGTTTGAGAGGGGTGATACATCAAGAGACATGTGGTTTTTGTTTTCCCCTTCATGCACCTTGCAAGCTTCTACTGGCATGTCTTAGGCACAGCATTTTGCTTAGCCTGATTCTTAGGAACGGTATTTTCCGGTGCTTAAGTTCCACAAGCCGGCCTTGGGAACAGCATTTCTGCCATACCGAATGTTAGGCGTAGCATTTTTGAGGTGTCGAAGTTCCCGAAACCAGTCTTAGGCGCAGCATTTTCGCTGTATCTCAATTTTCTTCAGGCCAAATAGACAGCACTCTTAGGAAACAAACACGGCGTCTGATAAGCAAAATTTTGTATAGTGATCAAAGCTGGTGTACAAGTAATGGTGGTGGCCTGATGGCACAGCTGGTTTAACATCATGGATCTCCCGTTGCAGGAAAGCCTTGCGGTGGTCAAATCCCAAGGTTCCCAGCCGCAAATTTTCCCCAACCACCCAGTAATGTGGCATAGTAGTTGGTCATAGGCTATACCAACAATTTCCAAAGAATGTTTAGTTGATAAGAGTTGCTAGTGTAGCCAATCAGTACACAGGGATAGCCAAGAAGCAACTGTTGTAAAAGAGTATTGCGGATGCAAGATGGTGCAAGAACATGACAGTTGCTGCATGATATCGTTCCTAAGGAATGAACATCGCACACTGGCGTTCTGGGAAGGTTGAAAATTCCAACTTTGGGAGGAGATCTGGTCATGCAGCATTGCCAAAGGAACATCCCTTGCTTGCACATGACCTTCCCTGCCAAAGAGATTGCGTTTTAATATTTTCATACGATGAATTGCCGAAATGTAACTTCAGTAAAATTCTCAGCCGAATTCACGGGCTCCCGTTACCCAACCTAGAGTTTTCAAACGCTTTGGGTGGGTCTGACAGTCCGTTTTCAGCATCTACTTGCTCGGACTCTTAACCGACCGAAACTCAAAGACCGAATCACCAAGAGCTGCACTGTGTACAAGATGTGCCAGGATATGATCTGCCCTGCCCTGGCCTGTGCCACGTATCCGTGGCAAAAGCGCGTACATCCTTAGCATTGTTTGCTGCAATCCACGGCACCGGTACCTCCCTTCCATGAATCTTTGAGATGGCAACGCGGCCTACCACTCGGACAATGCCAATGGATGCAATAACCCAACCGTCACTCGCCATTCCTACCTGGAAATGCTGACACCAAGAAGCAGGGCCATTGCCCGAAGATTGTCCGAGTCCAAGTCGAAGATGTTCTTGTGAGGACTTTATGCAGTAGATTGCAGTAGTCTGCATAATGCATATTATGTCTTCTTTGGTTGAAATTTGACTTTTTAGACGGCATAGCCATGCGGCACAGGCCTTTAACTGCATCTCTGGTGGTAGTAGGTATACGTTTTCTCGTCAGGTCATGGTCCTTTTGCTTGTCACATTGTTGCTCCCAATCCAACGTGGTATTTGCGGGTATGCTGTGCGATGGATGCACTTGGGCCAATTGAGCCCACTGCAGGGAGATATGGTGGTCATTCACCGCCAGGATGCAATTGAGCTAGTAGGCCCGAACTTGAAGTCCACAGGTGCAATTGAATTACTCGGAATATAGTTCAACACCAAACAACCCATAACAAATCGGTCTGGCTCAACAGAGTGGTGGCAAAATGGGACCAGAATAACTGTCCAGTTCAACTGGTAAACTGCACCCATCCTAGGTTGCTCACAGTCTCACTGCGCCACCCGCCATGGTGGAAAGAGGGGAGATTTCAACAAATCTTTGGTCGTATTTTTTGCCATAGCCGGATTAGCCAAAGGCAAAAGATCTCTCTCTCCCTTCCCAAATATTTCGAGCAAGACTTTGGGCGTCTAAGTCAACGGATCAACACAGCGCGCACACCCCTAGAATCTCCTGACACTGTGCCAGGCTGCAGCTGCGCACTGCCACGGTGTGCCTCCCGTCGAGCGTCCTCCTCTCTGCTCTTGATCTGCTCATTGAAGCACCTGCATCGCAGTCATCACTGGCCGCCCCCCATCCAATAGTAAGAAATCACAACAGCAATAGCCTTGAGTAGCCACTGTGCTGAGTTTTTTTTTTAGCCCAAAGCAAATGCCCCTCTCACAGCTTGAAACACCCTGAAGACTTCAAGAATGAAATCATTCAGGACTCACCTGATTTCGACTTGGACAGCTCATCTTGGCACTGGGCAAAGCACAACTCCATGGAGCACCATCCATGCTCTTGGGCAGCAAATTGTGCTGAGCAGTTTGAAGCATGTCGATTCCCGCAAGGGAGCATTTCGTTGATCCTTGCAGAGTTTATGAAATTACAAAGTGCTTATAATCATTTCTTGACAATGCCCGGCCGGAACGGATCCGTGATACCTGTCAATGACAATGCGAGTCCAATGGAATTTGCGAACACTGGTTGGCAAAGTACTACCATCTAGGCTCTGATCGAACTGTCTGCCAAGAATCAAAGTTTGCAGGTTGCTTGGCAAGGTCGCCCCATCCAGGCTCTGGTTAAAATTGTCGCCAAATGTCAAAGTTTGCAGGTTGTTTGGCAAGGTCACTCCATCCAGGATCTGGTCAAAATGAAAACCAAAAATCAAAGTCTGCAGGTTGTTTGGAAAGGTCACCCGATCCAGGCTCTGGTCAAATGCATCGCCAAAAGTCAAAGTTTGCAGGTTGCTTGGCAAGGTCGCTCCATCCAGGCTCTGGTTAAAATTGTCGCCAAAAGTCAAAGTTTGCAGGTCGCTTGGCAAGGTCGCCCCATCCAGGCTCTGGTTAAAATAGTCGCCCAAAGTCAAAGTCTGCAGGTTGCTTGGCAACGTCACCCCATCCAGGCTCTGGTCAAAACACCTGCCAAAAGTCAAAGTTTGCAGGTTGCTTGGCAAGGTCGCCCCATCCAGGCTCTGGTCAAAATTGTCGCCAAAAGTCAAAGTTTGCAGGTTGCTTGGCAAGGTCACCCCATCCAGGCTGCGGTTACAACACTTGCCAAAAGTCAAAGTTCGCAGGTTGTTTGGAAAGGTCACCCGATCCAGGCTCTGGTCAAATGCATCGCCAAAAGTCAAAGTTTGCAGGTTGCTTGGCAAAGTCACCCGATCCAGGCTCTGGTCCAACGCATTGCCAAAAGTCAAAGTTTGCAGGTTGCTTGGCAAGGTCGCCCCATTCAGGCTCTGCTTAAAATTGTCGCCCAAAGTCAAAGTCTGCAAGTTGCGTGGCAACGTCACCCCATCCAGGCTTTGGTCAAAACACCTGCCAAAAGTCAAAGTTTGCAGGTTGCTTGGCAAGGTCGCCCCATCCAGGCTCTGGTTAAAATTGTCGCCCAAAGTCAAAGTCTGCAAGTTGCGTGGCAACGTCACCCCATCCAGGCTTTGGTCAAAACAAATGCCAAAAGTCAAAGTTTGCAGGTTGTTTGGCAAGGTCGCCCCATCCAGGCTGTGGTTAAAATTGTCGCCCAAAGTCAAAGTCTGCAAGTTGCGTGGCAACGTCACCCCATCCAGGCTTTGGTCAAAACGGGTGCCAAAAGTCAAAGTTTGCAGGTCGCTTGGCAAGGTCGCCCCATCCAGGCTCTGGTTAAATTCGTCGCCCAAAGTCAAAGTCTGCAAGTTGCGTGGCAACGTCACCCCATCCAGGCTCTGGTCAAAACACCAGCCAAAAGTCAAAGTTTGCAGGTTGTTTGGCAAGGTCGCCCCATCCAGGCTTTGGTCAAAATGAAAACCAAAAATCAAAGTCTGCAGGTTGTTTGGAAAGGTCACTCCATCCAGGCTTTGGTCAAAACGGGTGCCAAAAGTCAAAGTTTGCAGGTCGCTTGGCAAGGTCGCCCCATCCAGGCTCTGGTTAAAATTGTCGCCAAAAGTCAAAGTTTGCAGGTTGTTTGGAAAGGTCACCCGATCCAGGCTCTGGTCAAATGCATGGCCAAAAGTCAAAGTTTGCAGGCGGTGCGGGAGGGTCACATCTTCCAGCGTTTCATCAAAGGCAGCGCCTAAACTGAGAGTCTCGAGGGTTGGCGGAAGATGGTGCAAGCATGTAGAATCAGTTCCTGCTATCCGTGTGACACCTTCCAAGGCTGTCTCATCCTCAGATTCTCCCATGACAAATCTCCATGCAGCAAGCAAATCAGTAGGAACATAAGTGCAGGACAATGTCGCAGCTTTACCTGTCATGCCTTGCTCTTGTAAGGTTTGCTGCAGAATCAGGGGCGAAGCAAGGTGGTGGAGAGTGGGCTTTGCACCTCTCCTTGGCAGTTGCCTTGAAACGATCTGAAACACTTCCCTTCCCAATGTAGAAGGGCAAACGCTCACAACGCATCCTTCGCCATTCAAGCAAGACACATGAAGTTCAACCAGCTGTGTGGGTGGCTGCGCATAGCCATCGCTGCCGCACGCCATGTGGTTCCAGCAACATTGGCCACCCTCTGATCACCACTGTGCTGAGAAATAAGATCCTTACCGCGGAAACACTGGCATCACCATCCTCTACGTCTTCAGATTAGCCCACATGGATTTCGGAGCTGCTTCGCAAGAGCACCAAAATCCAATGACTCCAATGCTTCCCAACAAGTAAAACTATGCCATGAAAGCACCATGAAAGCAGCATGAAAGCAGCATGAGGTCCATCTGGTGATGCTGATTTGCACCTCTGCTTCCACATGACCCAGCTGGTGGCACCTTTGGAGCTCACATGTATCGGCCAGGTGTTGCTCCTGTCAGATGTGACACGGGTGATTTCGACCAGTGAAAACAGGAGGTTTGAACGCACCCTGGTTGTAGAAGTTGCTGGAGGCCAGCCTTGTAGGAGAGGATGTGTCAGATATTTCCAACAAGAATCGGCTACGCCCACTATGGCAGTTGATCTTTTTTGTCCATGTCGGTTGGTTTGCTGGTTGGTAGGCACATGAATTGAAATAGATGACCGCTCCCACACAGGATTCAGGCCAACAGCCATGATTCAAGTCATGATGACAGTGAAGCCCAACTAATTGTGGTGTTTAGAAGTTCTGTCAAGTGCAGAGTTGCCCTAAGTTTTGTTGGCCCGGTCACCAGCCGCAGGCAAATGCCACCATGGCAAAGTCAGAAAAGCTGGGTGAGATTTGGTCAGCTGCAGTGGAGAAAGCTGGGACATGCCATCCTGTCAGCCGCTATGGTGTGTGTTCCCTGTGCCCATAGCTTTGGTGGCCAAGAGCACTATCACAGCTTTGGTAGCTTCAGGTGATGGACAATCCTTGAGTGGCACTCCCAATTGACCATGAACAAATCATCAGAAACCATCATATGACGGGTGATCAATGGTAATCAGGCCTTAGGAAATACAGTCGGCCTCCCTGTGGTTGCATCAGCCTGTCCCAGATCAGCTCCTGCAACCTTGACACCTGCGAGGTCAGCGGATGGTGTCTCTGTAGTGTCTAACAATGGATTCAGGACCCCATGGAATGCCAACACGTGGTGCGAACCACGTTAGAAACATCCAAAATCCCCCAGATACGGTTGCACACGATGTACAATGCGTGCTCCCCAAGAATCGTCCCAGAAGGAAGCCACCACCACAAATGCTGGGGAAGCCAGCCCCGATAGCTGACAAAGACGCGAAGCTTTGTTCTACAATGGTTTTGGCTAGCGCTTGATATCCTGGCCGTGCCATCCAGCTATGAGCTTCCAAAACTGTCGATTGATCCTGTTGGTTGTTTGTATCTACCGTGGGTTGTTTTCAATTTCAAGTAATTACATGTAATTACTGAAGTATACTGTTTCTTATTGTCATAATTTGTCATAGTACTGAAGTAATCTGAAGCATACGGAAATATAGGACTCCCATCCTGGCTCTTCAACATACGTACCTGGGCAACCCCCGTTCCGGCATGACAGTCTCCCCTTCCCCCGGCCCACGCAGCAGGGGACTGTTTCCTTTTGCGAGGTCTGTCCAACAGGTACTAGGTACCATCTCAATCCAGCACCACGTGCCGCACTGGCAACTTCAGGTGTCTGTGGATTCCTTGGAGTTTGAAGCATCCACTCTGTTCTTAATGTTCAGGCAGTTTTGGGCGGAGACATAAAAACGACATGACATGGCCATTGTTCCTGAAAAAAACGAATTACCAAAGTAGGTGAGTGTCATAACACCTGCTTCTTTTCACCGAAAGACGACCCTGGCGCATCACGATACTACCTAGCTCATACCATTTCTGAACACATTGGGCTTCCAACGGCATTGTCTGATATTGTCAACCCAAACACGATCAAACACTTGCAACTACCATCAACAGGCTCAAGCATTCTCACGGCCGAAGCAGCAACCAGTTGACCCAGAGATCCACTGGCTGAGACAAGGGTCCAGGTAGTTGTATTCGAAGGTGAAGTCAGACTTCACTCCTTGGAAGGTGCAGCACCAAAGCCGTGGCGGCTCCGCTTGGGGGTAATGATTCTGGCTGTTTGCCCATAAGTTTCGCCTGGTGAAATGGGCCAGTCCATAGACTGGAAAACCACAACCCCAAGTCAAAAGCTGGCCAAACTTGTCAACGATCTAGTGGAATAAGATTTGCAACCTGCTGTCCCTGTCTACCCATTTCCTACGCTGAAGATTCCATGATGTGCAAATGTATAGTCACCAAGCATGTGCGCAGCGGCGTGGCTCGGCTCACACCATCGCACCATATAGCACAATGAGCTTCCTTTCACGACAAAGCTTATGGAACGACAAATCTTGTGGCAAGACGCTCTGCATCCACTGGGCTTCAAAGTCGAAATAAACATAGGCGCCGCACTCATAATCTGGTGCAGTGTAGCGCGGTTCTTCATGCCGCTGGAACCAGGTGAGGTACTTCGTGTGGTACCTCGGAAAAACAGCCCAGCTGCATATCACCATGGCAGCAGGGTCCACCAATTAAGACCTACCCACCCAAAAATGGTATCTTCAGTGGGAAAACTGTCGGGTTCGGGGGTTGGTGCCCATGTGTTCAATCTCCTGCTTGGAGCATCACTTGCAGGCCTTGGCACCTCCATGCCAGCTTTTTCAGCTCCTTCGCAGCTAGGTACTGCTGATAGGTGCCCTGCTGGAAGTAGAAGATGAAGAAGAGCGTATCCGGCTCAGCGCGGCAGATGTTGGCACAGCACCGTGAAAGCAAGGTCCAGGTGCAAAAAATAATAAACATTCTTGAAGGTTTGTGGATAAGAAACATTTGGCATCTGTGTATGGGCAGTTGCTAGCACTACTGTAGTCCCACCCTGCCCTCGATCTGGCGGCCCTAAGGGCTCATTGGGTTGGATGGACCTCACAGGCAACCCTCGCAATTAATCGTCGTAGAAAAATGACCTTGCAAACACCTGCGATGGTCCCCGCCTGAGTGCATCTGAAGGCCCCGGATTTTGATACCACCTTGGCCATCCTTGGGCTACTTCTTTGTCCGTAGACACTGGCACTGCTAAGTTGCTATATAACCACGTGGGGCCCCTTCCTGGTCAAGGAACGTCATACCTTTCAAACACCGTGGGGTCGTCCGCGGACCTTGATGGCTCCTGGGCCGGCCAAGCTTGTGAAACTCATCCAGGATGTTCTGATTTCAGTTTGCAAGGTAGGCGCAATACATAGCAGAACCCTGCATCCATCAGTCCATCAGGCATCCATCTACATCCCTGGATTGCCTCTACACCAAATAGTCACAGTCCACAAGTGGCTTTGTTGCTCGACGTGGATGCTCCGCGCCCGGGCGCCTCTGGATACACACTTCGACCACTTGAATCCACGTGAGTGTAGGGGACCTTGGGCGAATATCTTCTGGACTTCCTTTGGTCACCTCGGGGTTCGCGAGGAAGTTGCCCTAATGAATCGTTGTGAAAAGCAAACAATACAGTTTTTCAGGGTATAGATTTTTGGGGTATCGGGTTTTTAGTGCTTGGGGTTTCTTTAATCAAGAAGTTTATGTAAACACAACGGACCTGCCCAGGATTTCAAAAACCTGACAAGACTATAACGTCAAGTCTTGCGACCTGGGCAAGGCCCAGGCATTTGCCAAAGACTGAAACCATCTCCAAAAAGCCATGCCATGCCCCACCCATCGCTGCCCAGGGGCTGGGCAAGGGCAGAAACCGTGCCGAAGCTTCAAAGAGCGCATGGTTCCTCTCTTGCTCAGCTGTCAAGGGCGGAATGTCTGCATAGGCCAACTGTGGCTCAGCTCCTGCGGCGCCAAACAAACCTATTGAAGTGGCATGAACAAACCATAACAAACCTATTATATTATCCTATTGAAGTATATTGAAGTGGCATGATTTGCCTATTGGAAATGAAATCCTGATGGTTCTGTGTGTCAGCGATCAAGCCTGTTATAAATCATCGGAAATCATGTTTTCATGTCACTAGCCAGCAGTCGTTGAGTACATTCCAAACTTGAAGTCAGGCTGTCAGACTGACTTGTCTTCGGTAAGATATCAAGGCAAAGTGACGTTTTCGAGGAATGCGAAGCTATGGGCAAGAGCTCCCATGAGTGATATGAGCTCTTAGGTGTTGAGTTTAAAGGGAAAAGAGGTTCATGATGGTTCACCATGGTTCATGCAATTGCTCCATGTGTTTGATATGGTGTCCGGGGTGCTTTCATCATTTGTCGCAACTTCAGCTGTAAACGAGCCAGAAACACCCTATGCAAAAATCATCGCACCCTGGCATCCCCACATAGATTTCTTCCCCCTCCTGCCTGATCATTATCCGTTGGCATCCGTTGGCATGAGTTGGCTGTACTGAGCTGGCCACACCCAATCATGCGCTGTGGGCCCAATGGTGAGCCTCAATGATCGACAATGTAAATAATGTAATTTACAAACCTAAACTCAGGCATTGCTGCCAATGATCCACAATCCATTGGCAGGCAAGGTCTGCTCAACGACTATCAACTTGTATCGCTGATGAATCAATGGATTCCTATGAAATCAAACAATCACACATCAATTTCGGTGAATGATCAGTTATTGGTGTCGTTGATCCGCTTTTGCGAACGTTGATTCCACATTGGGTGTCTACTGATTATGAACTGAATAATGCTCAACCATCTGAATCTGGTCCCAAAAAATGCTACATTATTGTTGGCATTGGATGTGACCAGCGTGATGGGAGATCCATGGAGATCCGTATCCCAATGTATTCCACAAGCCTGACATACGCGATGGATTTTGATTCTGATGGTAGATGCCGACCTTCTGATGGTGCCAACCATTCACCAGCTGTCGCAGCTATAGGCCGCTGGGGGTCGCTCCTTCTGCTGCCGCCAGGTCAGGTGCCTGTGGAACCTAAGGCTTCAGGGCGCGACTTGCGGGCAGTTGAAATTCGTTGATGCTCAAGGGTCAACCATGGCTGATATCAACTGTTGTTGGCCATCATTGCTGGTCTATGCTGGTTTCATATCAACCTATTATGCTGGTTGACGTGCTATGGCTGTGGCTAGTTGATGGGTATTCTCGGTTGACAAGGGTCAACAAAAGCCTGTAAGACATGGTGAGAAGGCAAATTTTGGATTCATCGGATCAGAACAGCCCAGAACCCTTACCTTGTTGAGTAAGAGTACACAGTTGCAGGCACCGGGATGACTGTTTGGTATGGTCTGGTATTAGGGTTCCCGTTAGGTCCTCTCCATTGGCAGCCTGCTGCCCCGGTCTGACAGGCCCTGCTTTCTGATGAACAAATTCCAGGAACTCGCCCACTTGAAATAACAGAAATAACCATTCCATGCGCTATTGAAATCGTCTATTGAAAGTTTGAGTGGGACACCTATGATCTGGGTGTCCGCTGTTCAAGCGGTAAGTGCTGTGTCCTGAGCAACAGGAATCAAGACCTGGTCAAAATGTCATGGTTGAAACTTCTTCCAACTGGGCGTTTGCCCGTCATACTATCATACACTGATTACTGATTTTGCACCTTCGCGAAACATTGCGAAACGTCCCCTTCGCGGTTCAAACCGGATCTAAATGACCAAGACTCTGTTGCCAGTACTCCGTTGCCAGTCGAGTGGTGATGTCTTACAATGTGTGATTGCGTGCTTGCACGCGCCACTTTTTGTTTGCATGGTTCCGAACATGACCAGGACCTCTCCATACCTCTCCTACTTTTCCTCAACAAGAATCCACCCAATCCAATTCCTTCTTCCAACTGAGTCACCGGTGGAGCCTCGTTCGGTGGTGGTGGAGGACCAGCCGGGCGTTGCCCCTGCGAGGCCTTCTTGAGCCCCGCAGCTGGTGCTGGTGGTGGTGCACCGGATGGCGGGGGTGGTGGTGGCTGAGCTGGTGGCTCGTGCACTGCCCCAAGGTGCTCCGGTGCTGGCGGTGGCTTGGAGGGTGGCGGCACGCTAGGTGCACCATCACAGGGGCCCAGCCCAGGTTGGCGTTGCGGCGGCGCCTGAGGTGGTGGAGCTGGTGCCACGGCTGTCTGCTTCGGCACCAAAGGTGCAGGCATCGGTGCAGGAGTGGCCGGCACATGCGCAGGCGCCTGGGCCTGACAACGGGCACATGGTTTTCTCCACACATCGCCATGCCCAAATCAAAGCCGCTTCGAGGGGATGACCATGGACCATGGATAACTCTTCTTTTTTTGCCAGGGCTTCCGAAGGCTTTGCCCTACGCTCGGTCCGTAGCTTGGATAACTCTTTTCAATTAAGAAATCCTTCCAGAAATCCTTTAAGGAATCCTTCAAGGGATCCTCTAAGGGATCCGTTCAGATCTTAAAGACCAACAGCAAAACAGTCGCATCTCCTGCGAGTGCCTGGCTGGGTCCCGGATGAGCAGGCGGCTGTGCTGGAACCGTTCTCGTTGCGATCTGCTTGGGTGCTGCCTTCCTTGTCCCGGAGAGTGGCTCGATCCAAAATCACAAGGAAAAACAAATACAGAGACATTATAATATATAAATATATATAAATACTTAAATAGTGATTCTGAAATACTATGTGGTTTGTTTGCCAGTTCCAGGCTTCGGGGTTGCGTGAACGGGATATGGTGGGATGCTGTGGTTGAGACGAGAAAGGGGAGTTTTTAGGCCGCGGGTGCTTCAACTACACCGGTTTTTGTGATATCATCCCAAACCAAACGAGTCATCCTCATCATCATCAATATCATCGTGCAATGCCAATGGGTACTGATACCAGCTGTTTGAGTCCTGCAAGAGCCATCTACCAAACAGCATGCAAGCCTGACAGTTCTAGCACATCACCCCCAGTTACAGCATCACATCTATATCTGTGTATATATATATATATTATACGGGAAGGGAATCCCCACGTTGACCGCCTTTTCATAATAGCCGTCAATAATCCTCAAAAAATCTGTTGGAACATATGCTTCAAAAGGGAAGAATCTGCCACCGCAAATCTGACTGGATAAATCCCTGCAGCGCCATGCAACGGTTGGATCCATTGGGCACCTCATGGCACCTCTCTGCATAGCATGTCCCCAGCGGTGTCCAAGTCTCTCTGCAGCTTTCTCCTCGACAGGTCGCACTGAGATGCTCGGTGCCTTTGGCTTGGACGGCTCTTTGGGCTTCGGAGGAGGCTCCTCCTGTAGCACGTGCTGATCACAAACGCATATTGAGATGTGATGTCACATTTGCATATGCACGCAAATTGGTGCACAAATATGATATACATACAGAATAAATAAGATTAAATAAGTGTGCAAAATAAGGTATATGGTATAAGTGGATCTTTGCCTGCATTTACCAATATGGGTGCGTATACGTGTACTATATATTCTAATTTTCATGTGAGCGTGTGCGCTTGCGTGCCCGCGTGTGTAGTTTACGCCGATTCCGGTTGGTTCCTTGGTTTTGCGTGCAGACTTGTTTATTTTCTTTCCTTGGGTGCGTGTACTTGTTTGCTTCATAATTTGAGTGTGGTTTGGTGTTTGCTTGCTTGTTTGCTTGCTTGTGTGTCTGTCTGGCAGCCTTTTTGTTTGCCTGTTTGCCCAACGGTCTCTCCGTCTCTCGCTTTCTCGTCTTCCTCTGTGGGGGGGTTAGGGGAGAAATACCCACAGTTTTACAGGTTCCAGTACGCGCGCATCCAGTTGCAGGGGGCAGCAGGGAGTCCACAGTTCTGCTGCCATTGAAGGCAGCCATGGACATACACCAATCTGCACCTGCACCAAGCTCTTCAATGATGATAATTGGCATAAGCCACACAAGAGCTAGGTCCCAAAACTGTGTGGTTTGCCGCCAAGATGTCGCCAAGATGTCCTATTTTCTTTCAGGAATGCTGTATTCAAAAATGGCCTCTTACAGTAAGTGCGCAAAGTGCAGAGAGCAGGCCTGCACTGGCCTGTTCATGATTGACTTGATTGACTTGCCTGCGGTGCTGCGAGTCTCTGCGCGTTGACCCAGAGTAGATCAAGACATTTCGCCATAGGTGGCCGCACAAGCAACAGTGTTGATGTAATCAGGCCAACCATCTGCTTCCCTGAAGCTTACTCTTAGGGTATTGTCAGTCTCTCTGCGCGCTGGACTCCTTCTTCACTTCCTCCTTCTCTTCCTCATCGTCCTTGTCTCGTCCTGTTGCCAAATAATCTTCTACCTCTTCCAAATTGAAGTCCTCGTAGATGTCGCTGTAATCGGTGAACCTCAGAAGCATACACACAGCCACAGCACCCTGTGTGGAAGAGCGACCCTCTTTTGACCACCATGACTATATCCATTCCCAACCAGTTCAACATTAGCAGCGCCACCAGCCCAGCACCACCGACCCATCACCATCGAACCATCACCACGGTGTGTTCTCCTGCCTTTCCTTGTCATTGTTCCTCTACTGGGTGTTTTTCGCTTCTGCTTCCCCCCCTCTTTCTCTTCACTTTCTGTTTCTTGCTCTCTTTCTCTTCTTCTCCCTCGCTTTTCTTGTTGTTGCTTCTCTCTTTGTTACTGTACTTTTTTCTTCTTTCTCTTGCTGTGCTTTTGTTTATTCTATTTCATCACTATATATAATGTCATCTTTATACAGAGTCAGATTATATCAGCATCAGCACCTATCAGCATTGTCGGCAGCAACAGCAGCAGCAGCAGCAGTGTGACCTGGCCGCTCGCATTGTCAATCAAAAGATCAGGGCTCGGGACAGCGCTCTGGTAAATGACCCGACTCATACTTTATCATCTCTGTTCTGTAGCTGCACGCCCCAAACAACCTCGCCCTGTGACCCCGCAAGGTGAAACAACCATCCTTTTGTCACATGAAATTGCCAGAGCTGTGCAATTCCATGAAATCAAGGTCGATGTTAATTACCGTTGATCCTAAGTTCCATCCAGCATGGCTCATTTGATCGACCAACAGCTGTTGCACGGCTCCAACATAGCCCAGCTTTGCCCAGAAAAAGTGTGTCTGCCACAAAGGGACGCCTCTGTGATGCGAGGGTTCAATTCCAGATTCATGTAGTTTTCCAAGCTCTCCTTTAAGGTATCCAAACTCTCCACATCCACATCTTCCTCAGGCACCAGCCATCCAAGGCTGGGAAACAATTTAGGTCCAATGAGGTGAGACTCAGACAGTTACCCCCACGGGTTCGTTGCAGCGGACCGCATCACTTCTGACAAAATCACAACTTACTCCGAACCTGATCCAAAAGAAGAAGATGTGGATCACTGCAAGCCCTGAATTCAACAGCTAGATAGGCGCTTGTTCAATGGCCTCGCTGCCATGACAGACATAGTATTGGCACATCAAGCACTTGTACCAAAGACATCAACTTCACACACGAGTTGTTGAGCCTCGCCTTACCAACACATGGGTATAGACATGCTTCATGTGGATTTCCCCAACCATTGTAGATGTCGGATTTTGCAACGGCGAGAACCACACCCTGTCGCATCAAGTCTCGTTGGTCAACTTCCTTTGCAGCTGCTCCAACTTGTTCATGTGCCATCGATGGGACTCCAAGACTTTTTTGTTAAAGACCGCCTTGGCCTCTCAAGGGCGGCAAAAGAGCTGCTGCTGCATCCAGCTGAGATGTCAAAGGACCCCGGGCTCTGATTCTGTGCGAAGAGGCAGGGTAACATCGGTTTTGTACCCCCCCTTCAAAGAGATGTAAAATAAATCATATCACATAAGCGGGTTCTTCTTTTGAATCAATCAGTTTGATCATTTCCAATGCTCATTCACCATTTTGGGAGTTGGGCTACCAAAATTCATCATTGATTAATCCATGAAAAGTCATCTGGAAAGTGTTGACAGCATCACACGGGCGCTGCTGATTGAATAAACTGTCGACCCAAACCCGCATTGCTGGCACCATTGGCACCTCCTCTTTTGGATTCTTGGATGGCTTTTTGGACTCCTTTTCTTGATGTGCAGTGAGCTCATCAAACTCCTGGACAGAGGCACGGAATTTTTCATGTTGAGTTTGTTTTGCCATCAGTCACCTTCTATATTCTTACACCCGGTTGGCTTTGTGGTGTAAAATGTGTAAATCTGTGTGCACGCGCAAAGCGTACGGACATAACGGACATAGCCTCGGGCAGAAACCTTGATATAAGTGCATGTATCTGTATATCAAATATTTCTATAACCAGTGATGGTCAGTAGTGGCTAGTGACAGTTCAAAATTGGCTCTGGCAATCTCCAAGTTGTTTGCTTGATGAATTTGATTGCACCAGCTTCCACTGCGATTTCCAGTGAATGACTCATTGATCAAAGGGGATCAAATTGGGTCAAATCCCTTGGCCTGAAAAAGGCAAGAAGATGCAAGAAGTTAAACTGTTGCGAAGCATGAATTGTTTCATCGTACACGTTTCCATGATGAGTAGCCAAGAATCCGCCAAGAATCCCAACCACCTGCCATCAGAACCTCACTGCTACCGTCCCAAAAAGTCGTCCCCGTCCCGTGCGGTCCCCGGCCTTCAGAAGGTCAGAGCGATTGGACAACATGTCCTGGATCCAGGAGATCATCTCCCGTCGCTTCTGCTCCTCCGGATCCGCCCGATCTTCTTTGTTCAGACCCACCTGATCCGAAGGACGGTGAAGCTGTGAGAAGGACATTGGGTTTTCGGTCAGGGCCAAGATCTATCCGCTTGATATCCAAATCTTACGGATGGCATGACACGGTCTTTCAAGATATTGCCCGAGAATCTACAGTGTTGTCCCAAGGGAGCGTCTCCGTGGTCTACCCGCTTGAATTTTCTGTCTGTAAACATGATCAGAACCCAAAAATGCTACTTGCATCTACTTACCCATGGTGGCCCCAATTCAGTCAACCTTCCAGGAGCCATCAGTACATGGAATACATTGGATTCCTTTTTCAGGGCCAGTGATCTGTCTAATCTTTTTCGTGCTTCTTAAATCTTAAACATCTTCAGTGGACAGCCCAGCCTGCGAGAACCTTTTTGTCTTGGACTCGCGCTCGAACTCCTTGAAATGATCCATGAGGGCCTCGATCTTCCTCTTCCCTGGTGGCTGTGTGGCTGGACAATGCCAAGCAGTGGAATCACCCCATTCGCCTACTCATCGCCCAACCTTGGAATGAACCTTTGAATACTTTTGAATGTTGTGCACCCGCAGCTCTTGCCACATACCAAAGAGATCCAAAGAGTGGCCTTCTTCCAGTTTATCTTTTTCCTTAACATTCTTGTCCGCGATCCTTAGCACATCCCAGCACCCTTGGCAAAGGTACTACAGCATCTTAAAGCATCTTCTCCCAAAGTCACTGGTTCGTCAAGATTCGGTGTCGCAAGAATGTAGCAAGTTAGTACCATGTGCTATCAGTCGGAGTTTGACTTGTAAATCCTTTCTCAACAAATCAACTCACCCTAGTCCATGTCTTGGTCTTGCACCCTATTTTCTTCTTCTAGGACTTGTCTGGGTTCATTTGTCGCACAGCGTATGAAGATGTATGAAGGAGAAAGGTCAGTGACGCGGCTTGCACTGGGAAACATGGAAAAGCGACAAGGTTGTGAACTTACCCACTACCGCCACCAACCACCACCACCAACAACACCACCACCACCACGGCGACAACGACGACGAGAACGGTATTCGGGCTTTTGTCGAACGTGAGCACTGAGGCAGTGCAGGAAACAGCTGAGGTAGCGGTGTTGCCAAGCAACCACTGGGAGAGCTGATTTCGATCCCGCTGGAGCTTCTTAATCTGAGCCTTCAGACTTTCTTCCAACTTCTCTTTCCTTTGGCCAAGGGAACTGAAGCCATCGCTAAGGGAACTATGGGAGACGATTTCTCACACCTGAAAAGCTTCCCCTGTGCGAAGAACATCGAACATGTGTGAACAACCTTTCATTGCCCAGGCACTGGTTTGGCTGGGACGCCCGGGCATGCGCCTCCCTCAGCCGATTGTACTCCTCAACACCTGACGCCAATCAGAGCAGACCTCTGATCCTCTGATGCTGGGACTTACAAAAAGTCAAGCACATCGTAGGATGATGTGAGTGCTTAGGTGGGACATCATGATGACAGCATCGGTGTGCCCTTTTCAGAGAGACGACAAGACATTGCACAAGCAACTTCGGGCAACGTCTCAAGAAAGCCTTCATCGACCTTCTTCAACGCTTTGTCGATATCGCTTTGCAATTTCTTTAACTGCGCCATCTCCGGGCCCGGAGCGGCCCACTTTGAGCCAATCGGGCAAGTTCAACTCGCACAAACGGGGCCGCCAAATGAACTCAGCGCATCTTGTCCTGTTGAGCTGTCCAAGGTCTGCAAACGAACTTGCCGCTTTCTACCCATTATGGCTAATTGTCAAGTATGACCAGGTTCTACCAAGTTTTTCTTGATACAATGTGATTCCGGATATGATAAGATCGTCTCGAAGGTGTCAAATGGACATTCATTGCAATATCATTGGGATCCTCCAATGAGAAGAATTGTGTCGAGTAGCCTGCAGGATTTCACCGTTTCCCCGTCGCCGCTCAAGGATATACTAAATGGCTTATGTCTACATCTATATTTACCTCTTGCCTACCTCATCTCTCTACGGATCTATCTGTCCACTTGTCTTCTGTCGTTCTATCGATGGATCAATGGATCTATCCATCTATTCATCCATTCATCTAACTCACCACATTTGCTCGGGCATGTCTTTTCAATCATGTAACGAGCTTATTCGTGCTTGTCCAAGTGTGACAAACCAAATGCTTGGGGTTGAAATGTCCAAAATATTTGTTGGCCATCCCGCCAGCTAGCCTTTCCTACTGACCAACTTTCACATCTCCTGGCAGCATCCCTGTTACTTGTCCAGCTGTGATGCCTACTGTTTTGCAGAACTCCCGACATAATGCATGCCTATCATGCCTATAGTTCCCTGTTGTCAAAAACTCGTTACCCTAAGAAGACTTCTCAGTGGATATAGCGTCAATCATCTACCTGGAGTGCCCGGAAATTTCCAATCCTCGTGCGAATCATGGTTTCCAATGGTTCCTATAATCCAGCATAATCACGCATCATCCCCGTTTGCTGCTCCGTGTTTGGGTCAGCATGTGATGAGAACAGCATGTTACTACGACTGGTGTAGTGCCACACCAATGCCCCCCATGCACGGCAGGCACCTCACGCTCCTTCTCGGAGAGCCCTGGCGAAGCTCTCAGGAAGATTAGCTAAGGAAGATGCACCACGAACCACTAGGAGTGTTGATTCAAGCTGGAAAGCTATATGTTTTTCCACCTAACACCCTTTTCCAATCTCTCATTGCAGATGGATTTGTTGCAAGCCGGAAAACTATGACCACGAATTTGGTTGTTGGAAAGCTTCATAGGGCTTAATTGATCTTTTTTTGCCATATCTTTGGCAGTCCCTTACCGACCAATTTATGTAGGGCTCGCAAATGAATCCCATCTCGAACCAGGTGGGAAATAGATAGAAATAGTCAAACCATCCCCGCTGGAAGAGTCTAAGGCAAGTCTCGTGACACCTGAACTTCATATAATTATTATACAGTTGTACATTCAATAATTGCGATCGAATGAATAGTGCATTTCTGTTCCCTGTAATTCAAGCCATAGCCACGCCATATTTTCCCAACACCTCCGGTCAGAATACGGTCTTTCAAACCCATCGTCGGAGCACGTCCCTCGATGATTCATAACACGGTCATCAACCCAGTAGCGGCCCTGTCTCTCACATCAATTGTGGGGACAATTATAGATGAATTTTAAAACCCTTAGGCATTCACTAACGGACATCGACCCGGTAAGCTGGGAGAACAGAACCCATTGCAATGAACCAGTTGTTGGTGGATGGTGGCCATGCAAGGGGCAATGTACCCAAGTTGCCATACCATAGTCGCTAGAAGAGAGCACCTTTGTGAGAGTTTCGATTTTGTGTAAGTATATAATGTATATATATATATATATGTGTGTGTGTGTGTGTGTGCAAGTATGTATTTACAAAATTCCATGTGGGTAGGTAGACAGGTGTTCTTAAGGGTTTTCGGTGCATTCAGCATTTAACCAACTTCTCACATTGGATCACATTGGCATTGTTGTCAACTTATACTGTTGTAGATTCGGCGGCCCAATGTTTCGGAAAAGATTTAGATCACAAAAACTTGCCATAGCTGCCATGGCTTTGGCCATGGTCTTTACTGCAAAAACTGTTGATCGAACCGATTTTCAGACCCAACCAGCAAAACCTGCAACCGGCTAATGAGTTGAAGAAACCCAATGTGCCACCGCGACAAAGCTCCGTTGTTTCAGCGGCCCTGCAGGAGCATGATCCAATAAACCAATATTTATATATATATATACCAATATATACCAATATATACCCATATATACCAATATATACCAATATATACCAATATGATTTTTGAAAGTCATATATCATCAATAAAAGTTGCCAAAACCACTCTGGATTACTGCAGCATAACTTCTCACTGCAAAAAGTAATCCCAAGAGCTGAACGAACTGCCAACCCAAATCGCAGGCCAGCTATTCCTTGACCAACTCAACTCCCACCAACCTCAACTTGGATCGCCAAGGCACGGTTCTTGTACTCCTCTTGTGCTTCCTCCACCCTGCAGACAGAAGCAAATCTTGAAGCTAAAGCCATGGCTGAAACAAGATGATTCAATATGGCTATAGCATGCTATACTGTAGGTGTCTTTCAAAACCAGTTGTCAAACGAACGACTTGTTACAGCGAATGACCGAAAATCAAAAAATGTTTCGGAGGAGTGACCCTTGGGATTGTATTGGACAAGTGCCGTACCCATTGGCAAACACGAAGCATAAGCAGTTGTTTTCCACATTTTCCAGGCAACCCAAGTAGTGATCCGCGAAAACCTAATTTACCAAAGCTTCACCGATGGTGCCACCTATCACAAACCAATCAGTTGTCCATCACCAATTGGTTATCCATCGCCATTTGGAAGACGTCAAGAGTTGCAACTCAGAACGCCCTCTATGGCTCTATGGCCCTCTTCCACCTTGTAGGACGCTCTCCGGCACTGCGCTTCACACCCACGCCAGTGCCGTGCTATGCTCCTGCCTTTTCCTGGCTTCCTCGAGCTCGCCCTGCATTTGCGCAAGGTCCTGATCAGAGTGGCCAGGGATTTAGAGCGTCGGCTGGATCAAGTACCAGCTCACGACGAGAGGTAAAACATGATTCACGTTCGATCAGTTTGATCAAGTTTGATCAGGTGATGTCAAGTAGGTTGGCTCGAGCCCGAAGATTTGCCGCTTTGGCACTCTCAAACTACCATGTTGAGATGGTTCAGCGGTTGCATGGACGGCCTCATGTCAGTTTCAGCCACAGCTGTCCTGATCATACACTGCTTGGAGTTCGCTCATCTCAGACAAATGGCCGGCTACGCGCATTGAAACAAACATGACCACCAATAGGATGCTGCAGAAAAGGATGATATTTTCGAAATTTGGGATGTGAATCTAACTCGTCTGTTGCATGTCTGTACTGCATCACTCTCTGCTATTCTCTGCTGATACGCTGTGAACATGGCCAAATGACATGCATTGGCCCAGCATAGGTAAGCCGATGTAAGCCACACGTCACCAGTCTCAGGGTTCGACCTCACAGGTGGAATGCTCCTCCTGCGTTGAAAGTTTCTGCTCATATGCGGCCTGTGGCGCACAGCCCGTGGCCTTCCTCAAGGAGGCGCAGCTAAGCGAACCAACACATACCGACACAATGCTGCACCCTCCTTCGAATGCTTGTCAAGGTAAACACATGTAAACACCCCTCAAGTTGTTCCCCGAGAAAGTGAAAGAGGATGCAGGAAGACTCTTAAACTGGCTTGAGAATTCTTGATATGCATTTTAAGAAATGTCGGCTGAATAGCAACCAACCAGAGTTGGTGACTGCGAACCAACGACAACGACAGCAGCAGCAACAACAGCGACAGCAACAACAGCAGCAGCAACAACAACGACACCAACAACAGCAGCAGCAGCAGAAGCAGCAGTAGCAGTCACAACGAGCACAACGATACCAACACCAACACCAACAACAGCAACAAAGATCCTAACAACAGTCATGGGAAGTGGTGGGAACCTGGGAACCTGCGAGTGTAGCTGACCGATAAATTTGGCGGAAAGAAGTTGTGATATCCGCGTGTACTGTGGCCGCTTTATTGGACTTTTGAACACTCAGTAGATTGAATTATATAACGAGACATTAAATATATCTACTGTTTATAACAATCTATGAAAACTGAGTTTATTGAACACTCTTATATAATGATCATTTAAAGAGACAACAACCGACGGAAAGAGTTTACTTGTCTCCGGATTCACGCGCAAATCACCAACGAAATTGCCCACAACCACAACCACAACCACAACCACAACCACAACCACAACCACAACCAAACGACCACTTTCCCCACAAACTAGGTTGTAGAATAGCCAAACCAAAAGGCGTGACGCTGCTCGAACATGACCGTCAAAGGTCCCCTGCTGCACCAGTGGCAAAAGCATAGTAAGTGGTCAATCAGCAATAAACTAGCAATGGCAGCTACTTGTGAAGGCTGATGGTGATTAATGTCCGCCCTGGTCAATGATCGGGTCGGGTCACAAAATGGCCAACCTCTCGAATCTCATGAATGGAAAGCTGGTACTTACAACTGACAGTAGTCATGCTACACACATCTACACACCATTATTTTTGCATGCTTGAAGTTGTCCTTCATTTTACGGATATCCTGGAAGTGTTGGAACCAGAACCATCCAGAACCATGGAATGGAACCTGTTCGGTGCACCCCTCCGTCGCGCCTCCATGTCCAAAACCCGTGTCTGAAACTCCTGCCTCTCCTACGGGTTGAGACTGCCGCTAGCCATGACCCATCAGGGGAATATCCGGCAAATTAATGCAAATTACCCATATCAGATTCTGACTAGTTCTGACTTAGCCACTACCCATGTTTCTACCCATGTTTCTACCCATGTTTCACAACTTCTGGCTGGAAAACAATCCGCGGTGCGAAATAACCTAATAGTATTCAGTGAAATGACCAGCAACCAGAGTCAGCCTTAGGCAGGGAACCTCCTTGTTCTGGCGGTGGCAGCTGACCCTATCCATCTTATGGCTTCAATGGTCGATGGACAGGCTCCTGCACTGCCTGGGAGGGGAGAAACATTAGCCTTCATTAGACATGCTTAGATGGACCACAACCAGCCACTACCAACCAACTGCATCCAACTGCGTGCTGGGTCCATCAACAGTATCGGCATTCTCATCAGTACTACTCTGTACTACTTGTGTCAACCCAAGTACTGCTACGGGCTGCTTCAATACTCACATTTCAGATGATGAAATGCTGGAGCCCATGTAGATCAGAGACAAGTCCTTCTCCCATTGCGCAGTTTTCTGGGCGATCTCTTCCTTCAACTTCTCAATCTGCGACAGCTTTGCCACAGGAAAGAAACTGAATTATACAGCTTTGCTGTTTCATCACCTTGAAGAGGGGAAAAAAAACTTTAAGTTGATCCGGGGATGGGAGCAGGAGGCCTGCTGAAAACGGCGAGCGGTGCGTCAGATTGCTACTTATTCAGGCCAGCTTGAAAGTCAGATGGAGCAACCATCCAATAAGCTTATTGAAACCCAAAGGTTTGGAAGAAGTAGCCAGAAAGGAGGCCTGTCAAACCTGCAGTAACTAACTCCAGGTTTCACTGGTTGGGCTGGTGCCAGTTCAACGCCCCTGTTCTTGCAGTTTCCTGTACCCCCCTTAGTGCTCATGAATGAAGGTTCGCCTTTCTCAACACATTTCACATTCCTGGGGACAATGTGAGGAGCTTACCAAATCTTGGATGCGGCCCAGTGACGATCTTTTTTCACATTCTGCTTTTTGAAGTGTTTGATTTTTCTTGGAGGCCTTCAACTTTGCTCGTTTTCTTAAGTCCAAACTGTGCCTAAGACTATCTTCGACGTCCATAATTTACCAAATTCCAAGTCTGAGACCTCAAACCACAAAACAAATGTTTTGAAAATCAATGTGGTCCATAGCCCCCCCACAAAAAAAAAAGAAAACCTGCAGTGAGCATTGATAATTAGAGCATCAAAAGAGAGTTTGAAGGTTACATGCAGTGTTGCATCAAAGCGGTTCAAAACCCCAGTTGGTTGGGCGAGAAAAAATGGTTTCATTCTACTGGGTCTACTGGCAACATCATGCATCATCTTGCGGCACAAGAAGCAACACCTCAGCCATGTTTCATGTGCCCCTTGTTGGATATGGGATATGGGATATGTTCTCTTTACTGCCTGTGCTTTGTCGATGCTTGTTGCACCCTCACCGACCGACCACCTTGTCACTGACTTGGATTGGTATGTTTGAATTGCTTCTTCGGCAACGGTCCAATGGGTCTATCACATCAACAGAAACAAGCATCAAATATCATAGTATAGCCAGCAATTACAACATTAGAAAAGTCCCAATGAAGTAGAGTGATACAAAATCCGAGCAATTCAAACAAAACTAAGTGACACACAATTCCAAATTGCTCCCAAAAAGAGGATCAACGTAGGACCTTCTCACCCGACCAGCACTTCCTCAAGGGGAACCAGCCGCCTGTTGGTTTGCCTGTTGCTCCATCTCGGAGACTTGGCGTGCCTGGGTAGGTAACATGGCAATAACCCACCAGCTAAGACCCAGCCATGATTGGATGCCTAATTCTGTTGATCGGGCTTGCAGTCCAATTCCAATAACCCGTGCTGATGGGACGTTTGCCTGGTCAGTGCACACCAGGCTCCAGTCTATGATAATTCTATGCAATGGCGCGTGTGCGCGGCATACATCATGAACAAGGGTCACTAGCATTGACTTCCTTTCGAAAAACCATGTCACAAGCTGGGAGATGTACTTTCTTTGCAGGTATCAGTCCATGGCTTGCCAAGATTCAACTATATGCATCTTGCCAGCACAAACCCCAGGTCTCACGAGCCAAAACAATACTACGAGTATCTGCGAGGAGCCAGGCAAACGCGCTTACCAGGGTCCCGAACAGAGACTGCCCGCAGTTCAGTCATTTGACCTTGGGAAGGAAACAAGGCATCTGATGGTTTATGTTACAATCAATGGCTAATTAATGTTAATGGCGTTAGTGATGACTAATGACTAATGAGGAAGGATGTGATAAAATATGGTGAAATGATACAAGCAAGTAACATAGTGATGCTTCAAATGCCTCAACCACCAAATGGTCTCGCAGTTCGCAAGGGAACCAGAACCACCGGACCGATCCCCCACCAAGGTGACGGCTGGTCATGCGCATTTGCTCCTCACGAAGGAGACCGTGCTGTAACAAGGGCTTCAAAGGCTTGTGCATTGCTGGCATTAGTTCGTGGGGGGAAACTTGAGGAGTTTCAAGCAGGAACAATACCACCGAACGAGGCATACGAATGCATACGAGGCCTTGTGTATGCCCAACTAAGCTTCCCAAAAAGAATTGAATCTATCTACATCATTCTACATCTATCTACTAGCTGGTGGATGACCCTCTCCGCCTTTCCAGTTTCTATCTGCTAGTAAAACATGGTGAAACTGCGCGGCCTCTTCCAGCTTCTGCTCGAGATCAGCCTTGGCAGCCTGGCCGCCATGGCAACCCTGGGGAACCCCCAAGGATACGTCATGACAGCGAGCAAATCGGTTGGGCGGTTAGGTTTGTCCCAAGAAAGTGCCGAACTTTTGGGGCTCAACCACTGAAAGCTCTGTGCAAACAACTGCTGGGCCTTTTCATTGTCCGCTTCGTAGCGGCAGCGTTGCTGCAACTCAGTGCCCTGCGTGAACTCCCAGCGGTTGAAAATCTCCACGGCTACGGCGAGCCACTGATTAGGGACACTGCTAACATTCGGAGTCATTTGAGGCTCAATTGAGGGGTCAAAATCTGAACGCCTACCCACTGGATCTGCATTGGAATGTGATTCTTGAGAGTTGTTTGTGCTATCCATTGTCTCAGACACCCAGACGTCCGGGAAATCAGTGGGAAGTGAAGTGATGACAGCTGGCAAGTAATGAATGGCACGTGCAGGGACAATCTGCGAACACTATATTCTACCTTGCCACCTGCCATCACCTGCCTCCTGAATCTGCTGAAGGAGTTTCTCTTTCTCGGCTTCAAGAGTAGCAGCCTGAATGCAGCTGGATGAACGGGCCAAATGCGACGGCTCAAGGTAAGACCTTCTGCATCGCCGAAAGCACAAACGCAGAACAGGCATCACGGAAACGATGCCTAGAACATCCAATACTGTATGATCAGGCAGCATTCAGCAGCAAAGGAAAGACTTGCGATCTGAAGAATTTGTACCTTTGGAGTGGGTGCAGCACTCACAGCTCCCACTCAAGTTTTGTGAGCCCAACCGACCCTTGACAAGTACCAATACAAACCAATACTAGCCCAAGTAACTCATCTAATTAATTCCCATTGCCCGAAGAGGGACACGGCAGCAAATGTGTCTCTCACACACCAGCGAAAGGGTTACCTGCTTCCAATTCAGAACATCTATGACTCCAGGGGCTCAAATTCTAGCTATGTCTGCGCATCTCACTGCTGACATGCGAACCAGCCATGTCATTCCCACATTTTCTGCTTTCACTGGTCCTCCCTACCTCTTCACTGGACTTCTGCTTGTAGGCGTCGAACTCCTTAAGCTGGCCTCGGCACATGTTCCCCTTCAATTCCTGATTGCTCATTCCTGTTGGGATTTCCACTTCGTTGGGATCCTGATGCTAGTGACCACGATGGTAATGAAATAATGATGACTCAATGGTGACGAGGATGACAAGTTGACAGGACAATGAACCGTATCACGGGGGTGTCTAATCACCAAGCCAAGTTTATGCAGAGGGTGCGACCATGAATTAGTGCCAAGTTGCTCTCATGGCGTTCTTCCATCTCAAGCCGTTGTTTCTCCGCCTCCTGATGCTGCACAAACTGTTACAAGCTGCAGATTTGATCTTTGTTCAGGTGTGACGGAACGCATCGCTGACATCACAACGTTGGCACCACGGCAACACTGACGCCACCCCACACTGCCTGCAGTTCATCCCGGTAACGCTGCTGGATCTCATTTGCCTGAAGGATGTAATGTAAAAACCCGGTCTGTCACGCACATGTAGTATACATACACAGTATGTCAATGGATACTCACACATATAAATATCATCTCTATACATCTCTAGACTTATTCGGTGCTTCTCTAGATCAAGAAGGGACACTACCAACAGCTATCAACACTGTAGGGCCGTCTCAATCCCTGCCAACTACCGCAAATCTACAGTTTGATCTCACTCCTGGAATGTCTTTGCTGCACCTTGCCATTTACGATGCCAAAAGTTCAAAGTGTGGAAGTGCCAATTCTGACAACACTACTCGTCAAGATTGCCACCTGCCTCCTGAATCTGCTGAAGGAGTTTGTCCTTCTCGCCTTCACGAGTAGCAGCCTGAATGCAGCTGGATGAATAGGCCGGATGCTACTTCTAAAGGCACGGCCCTTTTTCATCGCCGATGCCCAATGCACAAACACAAAACAACAAACAGGCATCACGAGTAGCGATACCTGTAACATCCTACAACCATATAGTCGGGCGGTTTTCATTGGCACAATTACCAGGCTTAAGACTGACCATCTTAAGAATTCATACCTTTGGCTTGGGTGCAGCACTCACAGTTCCAACTCAAGTTTTGTGAGCCCAACCGACCCTTGACAAGTACCAATACAAACCAATACTAGCCCAATTCCCATTGCCCGAAGAGGGACACGGCAGCAAATGTGTCTCTCACACACCAGCGAAAGGGTTACCTGCTTCCAATTCAGAACATCTATGACTCCAGCGGCTCAAATTCTATAGCTATGTCTGCGCATCTCACTGCTGACATGCGAACCAGCCATGTCATTCCCACATTTTCTGCTTTCACTGGTCCTCCCTACCTCTTCACTGGACTTCTGCTTGTAGGCGTCGAACTCCTTAAGCTGGCCTCGGCACATGTTCCCCTTCAATTCCTGATTGCTCATTCCTGTTGGGATTTCCACTTCGTTGGGATCCTGATGCTAGTGACCACGATGGTAATGAAATATTGATGAGACTCAATGGTGACGAGGATGACAAGTTGACAGGACAATGAACCGTATCACGGGGGTGTCTAATCACCAAGCCAAGTTTATGCAGAGGGTGCGACCATGAATTAGTGCCAAGTTGCTCTCATGGCGTTCTTCCATCTCAAGCCGTTGTTTCTCCGCCTCCTGATGCTGCACAAACTGTTACAAGCTGCAGATTTGATCTTTGTTCAGGTGTGACGGAACGCATCGCTGACATCACAACGTTGGCACCACGGCAACACTGACGCCACCCCACACTGCCTGCAGTTCATCCCGGTAACGCTGCTGGATCTCATTTGCCTGAAGGATGTAATGTAAAAACCTGGTCTGTCACGCACATGTAGTATACATACACAGTATGTCAATGGATACTCACACATATAAATATCATCTCTATACATCTCTATACTTATTCGGAGCTTCTCTAGATCAAGAAGGGACACTACCAACAGCTATCAACACTGTAGGGCCGTCTCAATCCCTGCCAACTACCGCAAATCTACAGTTTGATCTCACTCCTGGAATGTCTTTGCTGCACCTTGCCATTCATGATGCCAAAAGTTCAAAGTGTGGAAGTGCCAGTTCTGACAACACTACTCCTCAAGATTGCCACCTGCCTCCTGAATCTGCTGAAGGAGTTTGTCCTTCTCGCCTTCAAGAGTAGCAGCCTGAATGCAGCTGGAAGAATAGGCCGGATGCTACTTCTCTAAAGGCACGGCCCTTTTTCATCGCCGATGCCCAATGCACAAACACAAAACAACAAACAGGCATCACGAGTAGCGATACCTGTAACATCCTACAACCATATAGTCGGGCGGTTTTCATTAGCAAAATTACCAGGCTTAAGACTGACCATCTTAAGAATTCATACCTTTGGCTTGGGTGCAGCACTCACAGTTCCAACTCAAGTTTTGTGAGCCCAACCGACCCTTGACAAGTACCAATACAAACCAATACTAGCCCACGTAACTCATCTAATTAATTCCCATTGCCCGAAGAGGACACGGCAGCAAATGTATCTCTCACACACCAGCGAAAGGGTTATATACCTGCTTCCAATTCAGAACATCTATGACTCCAGGGGCTCAAATTCTAGCTATGTCTGCGCATCTCACTGCTGACATGCGAACCAGCCATGTCATTCCCACATTTTCTGCTTTCACTGGTCCTCCCTACCTCTTCACTGGACTTCTGCTTGTAGGCGTCGAACTCCTTAAGCTGGCCTCGGCACATGTTCCCCTGAAATTCCTGATTGCTCATTCCTGTTGGGATTTCCACTTCGTTGGGATCCTGATGCTAGTGACCACGATGGTAATGAAATAATGATGACTCAATGGTGACGAGGATGACAAGTTGACAGGACAATGAACCGTATCACGGGGGTGTCTAATCACCAAGCCAAGTTTATGCAGAGGGTGCGACCATGAATTAGTGCCAAGTTGCTCTCATGGCGTTCTTCCATCTCAAGCCGTTGTTTCTCCGCCTCCTGATGCTGCACAAACTGTTACAAGCTGCAGATTTGATCTTTGTTCAGGTGTGACGGAACGCATCGCTGACATCACAACGTTGGCACCACGGCAACACTGACGCCACCCCACACTGCCTGCAGTTCATCCCGGTAACGCTGCTGGATCTCATTTGCCTGAAGGATGTAATGTAAAAACCTGGTCTGTCACGCACATGTAGTATACATACACAGTATGTCAATGGATACTCACACATATAAATATCATCTCTATACATCTCTATACTTATTCGGAGCTTCTCTAGATCAAGAAGGGACACTACCAACAGCTATCAACACTGTAGGGCCGTCTCAATCCCTGCCAACTACCGCAAATCTACAGTTTGATCTCACTCCTGGAATGTCTTTGCTGCACCTTGCCATTCATGATGCCAAAAGTTCAAAGTGTGGAAGTGCCAATTCTGACAACACTACTCCTCAAGATTGCCACCTGCCTCCTGAATCTGCTGAAGGAGTTTGTCCTTCTCGCCTTCAAGAGTAGCAGCCTGAATGCAAGTGATGTGCATCTGCATGCCGCACGTGCTGTGGTGGTAGCCCAGCTCTAGCATGCTTGCTCTGGGCACCATCAACAGTTCCAACTTTGTCTGAGAAACAGATCGCTGGAAACGATCAGGAAGCGATAAGACATGTCATGACCCTGGCATGAGCCGTGCACACAAGGTTCACAATCATAGGGAGGATCAGGAGAATTGCATCCCACAAGGCTTCAGCTCTTAAGAATTCATTGGGGTATGCATGAGTCGCTGAGCCTAGTGAGCACGACAAGTCCCGGACAAAACCAACCAGTTGTCCATAGCTCAAAGCAGTGTCTGCCACATGAGAGTCATGCGTTCAAATTTTACCTTTTTGGGTCACCTACGATTCAGCCGCTAAAATCTTAGATAGGTCCGCATGTCGTGCTGATGACGAATGGGCGAACACAAGCCAGAGGCACCTGCAAACATCTCTCAAGTATATCAAGTACTGTTGCCTGATGTTGCCTGATTGTCCTTAGGCAAACTCCGCCATACATTCATGAGTACGAGATAGTACGAGTACGTCTACTTTCTATGTCTGCCAACGTGTGGACCAGTTATTTTCTATCTTCCAGCGGGGCGTCACGAGAGCGAAGGCACCTCTTCACTGCACTTCAGCTTGAAAGCATCAAAATCTTTCACCTGGCCTCAAGGTCACGGTGGGCAGCTCAGTCCATGAACCACAAGCAGCGACCTCTGACTATGGGTCAGAGGACACCTAGGCAGAACAAACGAATACGAGAATCGGCCCTAGAAAAAAAAATCAGGTTTTGAAAGATTACATACTTAACAGAACGGACCGCGACAAGTTGCTCAATGTCGCTCGTTGACGCTTACTTCTGGCTAATTGACCATCGAGCGGCTGCTTTGTTTCGTACAAGATCCCTTTGCGGTACTTTGAAGGGCGGACCCGGTCTCGTTCACTTTAAAAACAATTAAGGCTGGATACCGTCATTTTAGGGTATCTCGTTCAATCATACATCAAATTGACAAGTAATTGACATCACATTATACATCAAACAGATCTCGTTCGGATGGGCGGACCCATCTCGTTCACCAGCTGACTATGGATGCGAAGAAAAAAATAGCG
>VSDK01029014.1:384505-401794 GCA_009767595.1 Symbiodinium kawagutii
AGAGTGTGCTGGCTGAGAGGCACAGGCACAAGGGGATTCGTATGAACCAAGCACTACAGGCTGCGATGTCCGTTTTGCAAGGGAAATCAGGAGGAAGACCCAGGGAGTTGAACAGTCTGAGGCAGCAAATGCAGGTGAGCAAGAAAACGCAAGAATTTGCCAAAGGGTTGCTAGTCCAGAGCTGTGCATATACCAATCCAAAACCTGAAAATGAAAACTTGTGCGGCTCTTGTACGGACTCATCACGTCGGGGAACTATGGCCTCACTATCGTCATGAGTCATGGATACAATACGGCTTGACACTGGACAGGTTTTGCTGAAGCTGCCAACGCCAACCACAAACGTGAAGTTCGCACGAGAAATGAGAAGGAGAAGTAGCATGAGAAGCTGTATGCTGGGCTTGTGATAAATCATTATAAAGGGTATAATGATGGTGAGTGATGGGTTTAATGACGGTAAACGACCGTTAGAATATGTAACAAAAATGGATGGTGCTCATGAATGATCACGAAGAAAATGTTGGTGATAGCATGTGATAGCGGCGAGAATGCTGGTCATAAAGGTGAAGAAAGAATGCCTGGAGCACTATGCAAGGGGTAAGCTCGGAAGGTGAATTCTGCCTGGTGGACAGCCTGTGTGTTTGGAGGCCTAGCTTCCATGTGTAAAAAGTCAAACCCTGGTGGCAAACAAATATCCAAGCACCAAGACCCCAGTACCAGGCCAGAACCCTTCAGCAACCCAAAGCCTCTGCTAAATCAAACGTCCATCTTCGCAACATGTCCAACCCCGTAACTCTTCACAACACAACGAAATTCAACTCATGACTGCCAGGGGTTGTCCGACGGTCAAACCCTACTCTCACTCTCACTCTCTCTCTCTCCCTCTCTCTCTCGCACGCTCTCTCTCTCTCTCTCTCTCTCTCTCTGGCGGGCATGACTGACATCAACCGTCCCAATGGCAAAGCCCTACTCTAAAGAACTGAACCCAGGGGGAACCTTGCAGCCCTGAGAAGCAAAAGGGACTTGAGACGGCCCAGGCTCTCTGATTCTTCACATGTATGTCTTATCAGGTGTCTGTGTGTGCGTGTGTGCGTGTGATTGTGTGTGTGTGTCTCTGTCAATCATTGCCACTCTCACTCTCTCTCTCTCTCGTAATTTTAGCTTTGCTGGCTTTTCCCATTGATCATTGAGATGCATTCACCCATGAAACTGAACCGCCATTAACCTAAACATCATGAACCTAAGCAACACATGAATCGATGCCAAGTTGCTCTGGTAGCGTTCTTCAAACTTCAGACGTTCCTTTTCCGCCAACTCCTGGCAAATGTGTTTTCAACTTCCGTGCTCCCAAAGCCGAAAACCGCGATAGTCGAAGAACGCTCTAAAAAACCAGCGAACAACCACCTAGATAGATCGTAGAACAAAGAAGCAAACCACCTATCAAAACATCGGCAACACATCAAAAACAATGCAAACTAACGAGCGGCCAGCATCAACTAGCGCCTTAAACCGAAAGGAATTTGGCCGCATACATACATTTGTGTGTGTGTGTCTGTGTGTACGCGCATGTCTATGCAATCTTCAAGGCAGGCAGTTGACAATGTAGCGCATGTGATTGCATATGTATACAATCACCCATACATGTATGAGAATGAATGCCAGTGATGCCTGTGCAAGAATGCAATGCTCTGCATTTCTCATATTTTTTCACTCTGCAAACTCGATGTTTTACTACAGTCGCCGTTTGGAGACTGGCACAGCCGTTTGGGGAGGCTCAGGGATCTCTAGGGATCCAGAGATCCCAGAGCCTGAAGAATTGCGGAACACAATGCCGACTACTGAGAATTGGATCGAGATGAGGGGTTGAGCTTATCCGCTGGAGAAAATGCGCTTGAAAACGAGGTTGATCTCACCTTCTGCATCAATGATATTCTGCAGAGCTTCCTCGTAGGGCATTCCATCCACCTCTTTGCCATTCACAAATGCCAGAAAGTCTCCCCTCTCGACCTCACCATTCTTGTATGCCGAACCATCCTTGAAAATGCCGCTTACCCATGCCCGATTGGGCTCCTCGTCAAACTTTTCAAATTCAATGCCTAGAGGCTTCATGAGGCTAACTTTGATGTCCACGGTAGTTTCCGATCGACCCACGACGTCGGTCATGCCTTTCTTCTGGGCCGCATTCCACATGGCCAACTTCCTCAGTCTCACTTTCCGCTCCTGTGCGGTCTCTTTGTAGTTGGGCTGAGCCTTCCTCTTTCGAGCATTAATACGTTCCCGTTGCCTTTGGTAGGCAAGCTCCTTCCAGTCCACCTCCTCCTCAACTCTTTCGGGTTCTCCCTTGGCTGGTGGGCCCTTCTGTTCTTCACCGAAACCACCTAAGAAATTGGGCAGGAGACCACAACAGCATAGGGCGAGGACCAGCAGTCCTCGCCTCATTGGCGGGAACCCTTGCGTTCGACTCATTGGGTGCAACAGGACCGGGGATTGAGCCACAATGACTTGCGGAGGAAACATTTGCATTCATGTGTCAAGAAGCTGGTCCTCCCTACTACATAATTCCAGAAATCTCAAAA
This sequence comes from Symbiodinium kawagutii, assembly GCA_009767595.1. NCBI lineage: Eukaryota > Dinophyceae > Suessiales > Symbiodiniaceae > Symbiodinium > Symbiodinium kawagutii. Next base: position 387,082 of record VSDK01029014.1, read on the forward strand.
ATTTGAACAATATCATTCAATATTATGTTTTCTAAAATTTGAAGGGTTCCAATGTTCCAATTGGAATTTACCACGTCGGTAGGTCATTTGGTCCTTTGTGTCCTTTGTCGCGACACCCAGCAGGCCCAACTCTGGTCCTCGTACTTGTTCTTCGTCGCAGTGAGCCTCAGCATCAATCTGGAGGTGTCCAAGTTTCATTGCCCAATAGCACGCAAAGCAGGTCATTATTTGAGCTCCGTTTAAGCTACTACTTAAGCTACTACTTAAGCTCTACTTAAGCTACTAGAATCTATTTTGCACAAGAATAGCTCTTGATATCTCTTGATGGTCAGGGCGGCTCCGTCCCGTGAGTAAAAGTGTGGGCCTGCGTAATTCTGGATGGTCAATAAACGCACCCTGCTCCAGGACCCCACTCGACCATGACAAATCAGGGCGATATTGAGACTGCAGCGCATTTGTCATGTGTTTGTTATATGACCATTGTGTATCATTGTGTGTCATTACTAACCATTCAGCATCACTAATCAGATCCAATCACCATATCAGCATGTTTGGTTCTTCTTCTTGAGTTTTGATGATCAAATGTTATCAACTTTCACTGGCCCTTCGCATCGTGTAACCCTCGGCAAACGAAGACAGGTGGCGATTCGATTCTTTCTGCCAGCGCGGCAGCTTTGGACTGATGCGCCTGCGGCAGCTCTCGATTCGTGCTCTCCAAGTGTTGGCGTCACCGCTGATGACAGGTGCGCTATGGTGCGCTGGTAGTAGACACCATGCTTTGCATCCCGGAATGCGGACTTAGATGTAAAAGATTGTCAAATGTTTGTTTGTAGAACTTTAGACCTAGAACAAATCGAGATGTACTTGCAAAGGAATACTGAATACGTTCTTCGGCGTGCGCATCTGTACAAATACACCTGAATTGAATTTAAGAAACAGTATCATGTATCAGTAGCTATCTGTGTTATCGATGTAAGTCTATGAAAAACAAAGAAACGCAAAGAAAGTGCGTTCCAAAAGGAAACTGGATAAAGCATGTGATGTCACATGTTTTTGGCTTGCTGGGAGATACCAGTACAGTACAGGTTTTGGCCTCCCTCAACGATCAAGCCATCAGTACACATGGGGACTTACACAAGGACCCGGACGTCTTGAAGCAACTCTTGGTGTGTGACTTCACCGGCTGCTTTCAAAGATGCCAGAAATTTGATGCGACCAATGGCTTTAAACAAAGCATCCAGGAACACAAATAGAAAACAAAGCATCAACAAGAACAAACACATCCATGCACTATGCTATGCACCATGCCATGTACGCAAGTGTGGCCTCAGCCAGTTCCTGTTGGAGTTTGTCCTCAATTTCCTGCGCAAGACCGGCAGCCGCCAAGGGTTTCCATCCTTATATTTTCTTGAATTTGTGAACCATGCCCATGGATGCCCATGGTTCAAATTCTGCATGAAAACCTGAGCACGACCTGAATCCATTTGAATTAGCAAACACATGTGGAACACCCACCACTCAAATAGTCAAAGGATGTCAAAGGCAAGTGAAACGAAGCATCCTAAAAGAATCCAAACAACTTTTTTCAATCGGGGTACAGACCGACCAACTCCCTGCGCTTGTTACGTTGGCCACTGTTGGTCCTTGAGTTCATCTCTCTCTTTTTGCACTTCACTCAGTTCCAGCTCGATGGCACTTCGTTCCTTGACACATTTGCTTGGCAGAAGTTTCAAAATATCGACAAGCCCAGGCAGGACCCTTGTCCTTGAGAATGGCTCGAATTCTACCATAAAAAAAGTCGTAGAATCTGGATGAGTCTGCGGTGTAGGGATGCACGTGTTGAAAGACTTCAATTACCACGCGATCCCAATCCCTGCGGATGGGCGCCATTGGGGGCCCTGGTCTCCAAAGTGCTTGCACAGCTGCGCCGAGCCACGGCCAAAAGATTTTCGGCCTCCTCCTTCATCTTGCGAATCTCCGACTCTTGCTGCGCCCCAACTCAGCGCCCAGAGTTGAGGGCTATGACTGGCAAGTGTTGCCGCTGGTTCATGATGGTTCATCCCGAAAAAAGCTACTGATCGCTTTTCGCTTAGGAGCAAAAAGGAGGGACCACCACGGAGGGCTAATGGGCGCTCCATATTGATCAAACACCCCCAAATCATCCAAAATCTAACAAATAGCTTGTGATTTACCATCAGAAAAGGTGTGGCTTATTGAGATAGATCTCGCAGCACGTCCAAATCTACGGCAGGGGTTGCGTACATCGTTCTTCACTGACAGCACCACCTTGCCATGTGCTATGGCCACAGGAGGCTGATGATTGTTGGGCGGAACTTAGCAGAGCATAGGCTTATTAAGGGACTCGTGGTTTGACAGCAATAGTTTGCCGCATAAATAAGCGATTCCCAGAAAAGTTGGGTGCAAGCTTTGCACTGTGAAATTGGCACTGCATCTTTTTTGGATAGCTTAGGATGCCTCATTCCCCTTCAATTCTCACACATCCGGACCAATTGAAAACGCGCCAAGGGGCGTCGCTCTCTATCCTCCAGCTCCACGTTCATGCGAGTGATCATGTTCCGACACTCCTGTGGCACCAGAGTGGCTTCTGCAGGAGGAAGGAAAGGATCAAAAAATGTAAGACGCCACACAAGCAAGACACTCTGTATATATGAATATAAACAGATATCAAAGCAAGGTATGAAAGCTTGATTGTAAAAAAATACTGCTCAAACCCAGCGTTGGAACATGGAGAATTGCTGTTTGTCATACGTACTTTTCCAACTTTGAGCCTGGTGAATTTATTGGCCGTGGGTATCCGTGGGTGTAACCTGTCAGGCTTATGGCTTGGATATGCTTGGATCCTGAGGTCTCCCTGAAATGGTAACCCTCTGGACCCTTCCCCACACACAGACGGATGGATGAATGGATGCATGGATGGATTGATGGATTGATAAACAGATTGATGGATTGATTAATTGATTGACTGACTGACTGATTGATTGATTGATTGACTGACTGATTGACTGATTGACTGATTGATAGCTAGACAGGTAGATTGATAGATAGATAGATAGATAGATAGATAGATAGATAGATAGATAGATTGATAGATAGATAGATCGATAGGTAGATAGGTAGACAGGTAGAATATACAGCTATCGATTTGTTTGTGCCATGTTTAGGCCCCAAGAACCTTGGTACCAGGCAGCATCCTGCCCCAGTAGACCTGGGTCACTACACAGTCGTGTGATTTTGAGTCGTGCCTCAAGTTGCCCTTCGAGCTCGTCGATCTTTGAGACGTGTTTCGTGTTTTCGTCCTGCACGCAGCAATCCACTCATCTGGACTGCGATAGCAAGTCCTAACGCGTGTCCATCGCACAACCGACTGCACCAGTCTCTCCTGAACAGCGTCTCGAACAGCTAAAGCGCGCACATACCTCGAGTGTCACGGGCGAATGCCGTTTTTCAGCCGGGAAACTACTCATGAATTAGAATGGCTGTAGTTTTAACGGTTCGAAACCCATAATATCTGTCTAGACTATGTTTTTCGCATGGTTGTACTCAATGCAACTACCTAAATGATGCTTCCTATCGCTTCCTGACCATTTTTCCTGTCTCTCTCTCTCTCTCCCTCGGCTTGGCGGCCCCGCCGTCTCGAAGTAAGAGACACCCAAGTTATTTGGGACTCACTACTAATAGCGATGAGGTGCGGTGCTGTGCAATTGTGTATCACCAGTTCTGGAAAAAGCAAGTGGCAAGCGCAACTACGTAGTTGATTGTGGTGCGGATTATTTCGCCATTCACCTTTGAACTCCAAACATTCCGCAACCACTGATCCGGTTGTAGAACTTTCATGGGCCCACTCACTCCCAAACTGAATACATGCGGCTTCGCAAACAGCATTTCTCAAGCAGTTCTCCTGCAGCTTCAAATCCAAACAATGCTCTCACCCTGAAAATCGCAGAGGCAAATGGTCCCAGATCTCCATGATCTCCATGGATCTCCTCCATGAGTCTCCCATCCCCAGGAGTTGTGACCTTGCGAGTGCTGCCTTCGCCCGCGCAGCCGGGGCTCCCGACATCTGCTCCAGGCCGTTCTTCTGCTCGCGCACAGCTTGCCCCTCCCTCTGCTCAGCCTCCAGGTCTGAGATCTTTCCTGGGCCCATTGGACTGCGGATTCGAAGAAAAACATTGATCAGGTTTAAAAACAGAGAGAGAGAGAGAGGAGAGAGATATCTATATATATATATCTACATATCTGTGTGTATATGATTGTATAATATATGTATGTGTGGGTTAACCCACCTATCTACCTCTCTAAAATCTGTGTCACGTCATGTGCACCGAGAAGAACGTTGCAATGCCAGGACGGGCGTATGTGAGGTATAGTGGCGAGTTCGTCAGCGGCCAAAACGATGGGAGCCCCACATGAATACACGGAGGGATTTTGCTAAGGTTCTGCGTCGAAGAGGTGATCTGCCGGATTGCCCTCCCCCAAGTAAGAAGAATCTTTTTTTGTGACAAGGGTTTGAAGACTACTTTCTCCTTCGAGGGTCCAGGTAAGCTTGCGAGAGGACGGTTTGGTGATGGTCACAGCGGGTGGTGCACTTATCACTTGTCGTACATTGTAGCCCCCCCAGTTCTCGCTTTCCTGATCCCCTCTGCATATGATAGCGGAAACGTTGCAAACAAATGCCAAGCATCTTGACATCTCCAGCTCTTTTTCCTGTACTTCTGCTGACCTTGGAAGGGACTCCGTGCAGGGGCATGATAAAATAAAATACGTCCACCCAATGTACTTCTGTTGCAGGCTCCTGCGTGCTTGCAATAATGTTCTATGGCTGATACATGGACTCCGTTGCCGCCTGTTGGTGGGTGGCATTACAGAGTCAGACCCGAGGAAGTGTGGAAAAACCACGTCAAACACTTTGGGAAGCCCGACAAGCGGTCACAGGTCTGCTGCAGGTCATCACACCTGAAGAAAGAGAACGAAAGAGATAATAAAGTGACATTCAATAATCAAAATAAAGCCGGGAATAGCAATGACAATAATAAGTAATGATGGGAATGCGGCTAAAGCTATTCTGCCCTGATACCCTTTGCATGCGCTGGCATGACATCTGATATGCAGTCATACTTGGTACTGTTAGCAGAAGCAAACTATATAGACTGCATGAATGAAAATGCTGATTGAGCTCAAATTTCTTCGGCCACAACATCTTACAAACCAAGACAGGCATCGAGGCGCAAGATAAAACGCAAAATGCTACGCATGTGCCAAAGCGTGCATTTTTGAAAATATAAAGGTGATCGTTAATTATTCCCATCAATGTATATCAATGTCATCAATGCCCCCTATGACATGTACACAATCACCACCGAGTGTCACAGTGGACTGAACCTATCGGCGGCACTCAGATGGGCGACGCAAGGGCTCAGGGGGATTGGATCAATCCGAATCCAAGGCTCCAAGCATCAAGCCCCACGGGTGAGGGCTGGCACTGAGCCCCCCGCTGCTTTTGGAGTTGCTCCGCCCTGAGGTCTCCCTCGCGCCTTGGAAAGGAGGTCCCTCCTGCTGTGGTTGAAGGGCCCAGCGGGACCCAAGGGGTGGAGGGCTCAACAAACAAACTCACCAAGCCAAATTCTACCTGACTCTGCCGCACACGGGAGCTCAAAACTCGCGCGAATGTTTGCATGTATATTTATATGACCTGTTAAAGCTGACTCAAGCATTGAATTTGCGTGAGGTGCTTCCTGGCTACGAGACTACAGAGAAGCCTAATTGCGTGAAATACTGCCTCTCAGTGCATATGCAGCGCTAAGCCATGTAACAAGCACCCAACAGCTCACAATGATTAATTGTGGCATTTTGTACCGAACCACGATCTGACGAAACACCTCTCTCTCTCTTTCTGTGTCTTTCGTCAGCTGTTGCTAGGTGAACCATGAAAAGTCATCCAAATCTGCACCTCTTTTAGTGCTGGTTGAATGGCTATTCCAACGGGGGTTATGGTAAACCCTATACCACCAGAAAGTTTACAGTATCTATCTATCTATCTATCTATCTATCTATCTATCTATCTATCTATCTATCTATCTAATTGCATGTTAACAATCAACCCCTGGTGCTTTTCTTGTGCTAACCAGTCCAGCAACCAACAAACCATCCAGCCATAATTGAATGTGTGGTTATATCACATCTTGTTACATCTTGCTACTGTCGTTGGCAGATCTTAATCCACCAGCCAAACAGCTTGGGTGCAAATCACAGCAAGGCTTCTCCCATGCGCCCCGACTTGGTGTCATCATGTTGCTTCTCCAATGATGCGACCTGCGCGTGCTAAAGTGCCAAGCAGCCACAGTAGAGACTTCGGTCTTGGCGGATTTATGGTCATTAGTTTGATCAGTCTATCAATGTTATATCAAAATGATACAAGATAAGTCTAGCGCCAGGGATTCCAAGGGTGACTAGCTTGGTGCTAATTCATCAGAGTCGGAATGCTGTGAGCTTGGTTCCATTCTAAATTGCGCCATCTTGAATTTTGCTGGGCATGAGTGGGATATCACCACCTTTTGAGGGGTCCTGTGAGGATGTTGATCACTGATCCCGTCCTGATCTGCCCTTGCATGGTTCAACCAACCATTGACCAACATTCACCAACCATTCATCCAGCATTCTGCCAGTGCATCCACTGAATCCCTGGGTACCAACATCGCTTCGTTATCGGAATTAGCCAACATTAACGTCCATTAACATCCAGTAATGGGAATCACTCATTCTGCTTGATTGCATCATGGGTCTCGCTTCCCATGGTAAATCAGTTGAGCCATCACGCCTTGGCATTGAAGTCAAGCTCGGCTTGCCGGCCTTGGCGTCACCAGATTGAAATGGTCACAAGAGGTCCCAAGATGTCCCTAGGAACCTTTTTCTCAGCAGCAACGACAGGAAACCTCAGGAAAACCATGGAGACCTTTCGGAAAACCCACGGATGATGCATAAAAATTGCAAGTGTTTGCTCACAATTGGTGGAGCTCCAAGCGATGAACCCATCCAACATCATCCAACCGTGGCTGATTGACTTTAATGGGGAATTGGCAATAAAATATGTCTTTCCTGCAACAGTCTACCTTCGTGTCTTCGTGTCACGGATGTTCAGGGCCACGAAGGTGAGAATAGCTTTGGAAACGAGAATCCGAATTCCAAAAAAATATGCATTCACATTGCATTCACAACCTTTCACACACACTTTTTCAAACCCTCTTGCAGAAGCACATTCATGCTCTTGCACTTGCTTTTCCCACCTGGAAACCATTCCAATGCCGAGAGAACAAACTGTTGGACAGAGTGATCTGGGCCACTGCACTTGAGGCTTCCTTCTGGCGTAGCACCTTGGTAGTGGCAGGTGAAGATAAGTACAGTAGTAGGACTTGGACGTTTGCTTTGGTGCTGATGACGATGGTGCTGAGGATAACAGTGCTGGGCATCATGGGGAAACCACCCGGCCGGCCCGGCCTCTGCAAGGCCTTTGCTTTCCTCGGATAGCCATCTGCAGTTGCACTTCTGGTTGAGCTGGGTATTCATAAGGGGCAATTGCCAACAATTATATATAATTGGATGTACATGGATGTGCCCATTCTGTAGGGTCAGCATTTCCTTTACTGCTGTTTCTGCCGCTGATTCGCGGATAGGATTTGTGAATGCCCAAAACAGTCCCCATCAAACCGTTGAAAGGAAACGGCGCAACCTCTGTGCCAAGGCCATGGGTCAAGATTTCTCTACCGGGGTCAGGACCACGAAAAGTCGAAGAGGCACCAATGTCGGGGTGCATCGATGCGAAGCATTGAAACATGATTGAGTTGACTACTTAGGCCACCACTAAACGGTAAAGATAAAACAGATAAGACAACCACCAGCGCAAATGCCACAACGCAAGCACTTGAGCCACGTCTAAGTGACAGTCCATAAAGTAAACCCAACTTCCAATAAAGCACGATACGACGATATTTTGAAGGTAAGTCTGTGAAATCCAGCTGCTTATGTTCAAATTGAGGCAGGGCTTCACTCTTGGGCATACCAGGCATACCTGGCATACCACCATGCATCCGCTTGACGCTCCGTGCCGAGGGTCAGCCAATGCTTCGGACAGCTGCTGCTGACGCTCTGCAGTTTCCTCAGGCCATCTACAAGTGGCACCCTGGAGCCCCCTGGACTGCCTGGAGCCCCCTGGAGCCCAAGCCCTACAGAAATGCCTCCGTAAAATGCCGATGCCTTTACCTCTCCACATCTCTCCACATCGCTCCACATCGCTCCTCTATCCCAGCACGACCTCACTTCCTGCATAAACGACTTCAGCCTAGCCTGAAGGCTGACTGTCAGAATCATCAAAATACAGTAAAGTGCATCATTCCCTCCATTCCACGCTGCCGTGTGCCTAATGACTCTGGCCTAGTTTGTATGTCCAAAAGCAGTGCTCATGAAAGCGTAGACCGCAGGAGGTTTGGGAAGGTTCGTCCTTTATCGGTAGTGGGGTTTCAGCGTTTAAAACTAACAGTGGCTATCTCCCTCTCCATCGCCATCAGTCAGTCCTGACAATGGCTATATGTTGAAACAATATTGAGAATGAGTCCCACAATGCTACAGTAGTGATAGGTGAGCATCGGACCTAGGAGTGATCTGTGATCATGTGCAGTTTGTGCTCCTGAAAAACCATCAAGTTGGCAAAATTACAAGACAAAATTACAATGAAATAGATTGGAAATGGCCTGCATGCAACGGCACGACGTGCCAACGACGCTCCATCGGCTCCAGTTGTTGGATCTTGTTGCCCGAGAGGGCTTCTCATCGTGGCATGTGATCAATGGACCAGCTGAATTGGGCACTAGAACAATAAAGTGATACCCCAAGCAAGAGCCATCCTGGTCAAAAGATGCCAAAAGATGCCAGAAGATGCCAAAAGCAGCTATTGTTCACACAGCCGATACTGAATACCATGAAGCCTCGTGACGGGCCTGGGACAGCCAAGTATCTGCAGATGCTTTGGCCAACTGCTGCTGCAGCTCGGCAACTTCGTTCGCGCTGCGCTCGCCCTCTTGCTGTGCGTCCTCGATCTGTTGATCCGATGGGCCCCAGTGCCGTCACGAAAATGCTACACAAAGCCATGGTCACATCAGCTTGATGAGTGTTGCTGCATCAGCAATTGATAGCCGTGAAGAACAGACCAATCAACCAGCGCAACCAGAATGAGATGGAATGCTTAAGGAATCCATGTACGGTACGACCAAGACATCAAATGACAAACAAGTTGCACATCTCCATCTGCACTCCCACCCGTGTGTCTCAAATATGCTCATTTGCAGCTGCCAAACATTCGAACAGTGCAACATGGTACAACCATTTCCAGATTCGGGAAATTGCAGTGTCAAATGTTTCAAATACACTGTATTTAGAACATTTTAGACATTGCTCGTACGCAGGCAATCAAAGCAAAGCTGCCATATCTAAAACTCTGAGCACGTCAACTTAGCCAAGTGTCCGCAACAGCTTGGGACAACTGCTGCTGGAGCTCTTCAACCTGTTTCGCGCTGCGCTCACTATCCTGCTTTGCATCCTCAGTTTGCTGATCAGACGACCAATGGTCTTCAAGTGATGCCATAAATGCATTTATATGGATCGATACAATACCGACCAATAGAAAGAAAATGAAACAAACGCACAGACTAAATTGTGAATTTCGACCCATGCCCCCACTCTACCTCTCCGCTTTTGTGACATTAGCGCGAACCATTCGAAGCTTTCGAAATTCCTACTGAAGGCAGCCAACGAGTTTTAGGCCTTCTTACGTCATGATGTGCGATCATGTGGTTCCTGTATGTTCCTCTTCCTAAAAAATATCAGCAAGCTGGCAAATACATGCGAATATATACATTCAAATACGACTTTGCAACGAAGCTCCGTTGGCTCTAGTTGTTGGATCTTGTTGCCAGAGAGGGCTTCTCATCGTGGCATGTGATCAATGGACCAGCTGAGTTGGGCACTAGAACAATAAAGTGATACCCCAAGCAAGAGCAATCCTGGTCAAAAGATGCCAAAAGATGCCAGAAGATGCCAAAAGCAGCTATTGTTCACACAGCCGATACTGAATACCATGAAGCCTCGGGACGGGCCTGGGACAGCCAAGGATCTGCAGTTGCTTTGGCCAACTGCTGCTGCAGCTCTGCAACTTCGTTCGCGCTGCGCTCGCCCTCTTGCTGTGCGTCCTCGATCTGTTGATCCGATGGGCCCCAGTGCCGTCGCGAAAATGCTACACAAAGCCATGGTCACATCAGCTTGTTGATGAGTGTTGCTGCATCAGCGATTGATAGTCGCGAATAACAGACCAATCCACCAGCGCAAGCATGAGATGGAATGCTTAAAGAATCCATGTCTGGTACGACCAAATGACATCAAACGACAAACAAGTTGTACATCTCCCACCCGCGTGTCTCATTTATGCTCAGTTGCAGCCTTCGTGGGGTTGGCGCTACACATTCGTTCCGACTGAGCCAAGTATCTGCAGCAGCTTTGGACAACTGCTGTTGGAGATCTTCAATCTCTTTCGCGCTGCGCTCACGATCCTGCTTTGCATCCTCAGTTTGCCGATCAGACGGCCAATGGTCTTCAAGTGATCCCATATGGATGGATACAATGCCGACCAATAGAAAGAAAATGAAACAAACGCACAGACTAAACTGTGAATTTCGACCCATGCCCCCACTCTCCCTATCCGCTTTTGTGAAATTAGCGCGAAACATTCAAAGCTTTCGAAATTCCCACTGAAGGCAACCAGCGAGTTTTAGGCCTTCTTACGTATGTGGTTCCTGTATGTTCCTCTTCCTAAAAAATACTGGCAAACTTGACAAAAAAATCAAATACGACTTTGCAAGGAAGCTCCGTCGGCTCTAGTTGTTGGATCTTGTTGGAGCAGAGGGCTTCTCATCGTGGCATGTGATCAATGGACCAGCTGAATTGGGCACTAGAACAATAAAGTGATACCCCAAGCAAGGCCTCGAGCAATCTTGACCAAAAGATGCCAGAAGATGCCAAAAGCAGCTATTGTTCACACAGCCGATACTGAATACCATGAAGCCTCGGGACGGGCCTGGGACAGCCAAGGATCGGCAGGTGCTTTGGCCAACTGCTGCTGCAGCTCCGCAACTTCGTTCGCGCTGCGCTCGCCCTCTTGCTGTGCGTCCTCGATCTGTTGATCCGATGGGCCCCAGTGCCGTCACGAAAATGCTACACAAAGCCATGGTCACATCAGCTTGATGAGTGTTGCTGCATCAGCGATTGATAGTCGCGAATAACAGACCAATCAACCAGCGCAAGCAGCATGAGATGGAATGCGTATGAATGCTTGAGGAATCGATGTATGGTATGATCAAATGACATCAAATATCATCAAATGACAAACAAATTGTACATCTCCATCTGCACTCCCGTCAGTGTGTCTCATTCATGCTCACTTCCAGCCTTCATGGGTTGGCGTTGAAAAATTGAAATGGTTCACCGTATACAAGTTCAAAAGTATTGTTCCACATGTTTCCACTATAGATAGTCGGGCGCTTAACAAGACCTACCAGGATCTCTGGAACACTTGTTTGGGAGGGCTGCCGGCCACACCCGAAGGCTTTTACCAGTCCAACTGAGCCAAGTATCTGCAGCAGCTTTGGACAACTGCTGTTGGAGATCTTCAATCTCTTTCGCGCTGCGCTCACTATCCTGCTTTGCATCCTCAGTTTGCTGATCAGACGACCAATGGTCTTCAAGTGATGCCATATGGATGGATACAATGCCGACAAATAGAAAGAAATGAAACAAACGCACAAACCAATTGTGAATTTCGACCCATGCCCTGACTCTACTTATCCACTTTTGTGACATTAGCGCGAAACATTCGAAGCTTTCGAAATTCCCCCTGAAGGCAGCCAACGAGTTTTAGGCCTTCTTACGTCATGATGTGCGATCATGTGGTTCCTGTATGTTCCTCTTCCTGAAAAATATCAGCAAACTGGCAAATACATGCGAATATATACATTCAAATACGACTTTGCAACGAAGCTCCGTTGGCTCTAGTTGTTGGATCTTGTTGCCACAGAGGGCTTCTCATCGTGGCATGATCAATGGACCAGCTGAATTGGGCACTAGAACAATAACATGATACTCTAAGCAAGAGCAATCCTGGTCAAAAGATGCCAAAAGATGCCAGAAGATGCCAGAAGATGTCAAAAGCAGCTATTGTTCACACAGTGATGAAGCCTCGGGACGGGCCTGGGACAGCCAAGGATCGGCAGTTGCTTTGTCCAACTGCTGCTGCAGCTCTGCAACTTCGTTCGCGCTGCGCTCGCCCTCTTGCTGTGCGTCCTCGATCTGTTGATCCGATGGGCCCCAGTGCCGTCACGAAAATGCTACACAAATCCATGGTCACATCAGCTTGATGAGTGTTGCTGCATCAGCGATTGATAGTCGCGAATAACAGACCAATCAACCAGCGCAAGCGGCATGAGATGGAATGCGTATGAATGCTTGAGGAATCGATGTATGGTATGATCAAATGACATCAAATATCATCAAATGACAAACAAGTTGTACATCTCCATCTGCACTCCCGCCCGTGTGTCTCATTTATGCTCACTTGCAGCCTTCATGGGGTTGGCGCTAAACATTGGAATGGTTCACCGCATACAAGTTCACCACTATTGTTCCACATTTGTCCACTACAAGACTATAAACAATCTGACGCTTAAATAGACCTACCAGGATCTCTGGAACACTTGTTTGGGAGAGCTGCCGTCCATACCCGAAGGTATTTTTCCGTTCCAACTGAGCCAAGTATCTGCAGCAGCTTTGGACAACTGCTGTTGGAGATCTTCAATCTCTTTCGCGCTGCGCTCACTATCCTGCTTTGCATCCTCAGTTTGCTGATCAGACGACCAATGGTCTTCAAGTGATGCCATAAATGGATATATATGGATCGATACAATACCGACCAATAGAAAGAAAATGAAACAAACGCACAGACTAAATTGTGAATTTCGACCCATGCCCCCACTCTACCTCTCCGCTTTTGTGACATTAGCGCGAACCATTCGAAGCTTTCGAAATTCCTACTGAAGGCAGCCAACGAGTTTTAGGCCTTCTTACGTCATGATGTGCGATCATGTGGTTCCTGTATGTTCCTCTTCCTAAAAAATATCAGCAAGCTGGCAAATACATGCGAATATATACATTCAAATACGACTTTGCAACGAAGCTCCGTTGGCTCTAGTTGTTGGATCTTGTTGCCACAATTGCTTCTCATCGTGGCATGATCAATGGACCAGCTGAATTGGGCACTAGAACAATAACATGATACTCTAAGCAAGAGCAATCCTGGTCAAAAGATGCCAAAAGATGCCAGAAGATGCCAGAAGATGTCAAAAGCAGCTATTGTTCACACAGTGATGAAGCCTCGGGACGGGCCTGGGACAGCCAAGGATCTGCAGTTGCTTTGGCCAACTGCTGCTGCAGCTCGGCAACTTCGTTCGCGCTGCGCTCGCCCTCTTGCTGTGCGTCCTCGATCTGTTGATCCGATGGGCCCCAGTGCCGTCACGAAAATGCTACACAAAGCCATGGTATGCCATGGTCACATCAGCTTGTTGATGAGTGTTGCTGCATCAGCGATTGGTAGTCGCGAATGACAGACCAATCAACCAGCGCAAGCATGAGATGGAATGCGTAAAGAATCCATGTCTGGTACGACCAAATGACATCAAACGACAAACAAGTTGTACATCTCCATCTGCACTTCCGCCCGTGTGTCTCATTTATGCTTTTATGCTCACTTGCAGCCTTCATGGGGTTGGCGCTGAACATTGGAACAGTTCACCGCATACAAGTTCAAAACTATTGCTTCCACATTTTTGCACTATAGGCAATCGGACGCTTCACAAGACCTACCAGGATCTCTGGAACACTTGTTTGGAAGGGCTGCCGGCAACACCCGAAGGTTTTTACCGTTCCAACTGAGCCAAGTATCTGCAGCAGCTTTGGACAACTGCTGTTGGAGCTCTTCAATCTCTCTCGCGCTGCGCTCACTATCCTGCTTTGCATCCTCAGTTTGCTGATCAGACGACCAATGGTCTTCAAGTGATGCCATAAATGGATTTATATGGATCGATACAATACCGACCAATAGAAAGAAAATGAAACAAACGCACAGACTAAATTGTGAATTTCGACCCATGCCCCCACTCTACCTCTCCGCTTTTGTGACATTAGCGCGAACCATTCGAAGCTTTCGAAATTCCTACTGAAGGCAGCCAACGAGTTTTAGGCCTTCTTACGTCATGATGTGCGATCATGTGGTTCCTGTATGTTCCTCTTCCTAAAAAATATCAGCAAGCTGGCAAATACATGCGAATATATACATTCAAATACGACTTTGCAACGAAGTTTCAACGAAGCTCCGTCGGCTCTAGTTGTTGGATCTTGTTGCCACGGAGGGCTTCTCATCGTGGCATGTGATCAATAGACCAGCTGGGCACTAGAACAAAACATGATACTCCAAGCAAGGCCTCGAGCAATCTTGACCAAAAGATGCCAGAAGATGCCAGAAGATGCCAAAAGCAGCTATTGTTCACACAGCCGATACTGAATACCATGAAGCCTCGGGACGGGCCTGGGACAGCCAAGGATC
>VSDK01029014.1:403747-424225 GCA_009767595.1 Symbiodinium kawagutii
ATATGCGATCATGTGGTTCCTGTATGTTCCTCTTCCTGAAAAATATCAGCAAGCTGGCAAATACATGCGAATATATACATTCAAATACGACTTTGCAACGAAGTTTCAACGAAGCTCCGTCGGCTCTAGTTGTTGGATCTTGTTGCCACGGAGGGCTTCTCATCGTGGCATGTGATCAATAGACCAGCTGGGCACTAGAACAAAACATGATACTCCAAGCAAGGCCTCGAGCAATCTTGACCAAAAGATGCCAGAAGATGCCAAAAGCAGCTATTGTTCACACAGCCGATACTGAATACCATGAGGCCTCGGGGCGGGCCTGGGACAGCCAAGGATCTGCAGTTGCTTTGGCCAACTGCTGCTGCAGCTCTGCAACTTCGTTCGCGCTGCGCTCGCCCTCTTGCTGTGAATCCTCGATCTGTTGATCCGATGGGCCCCAGTGCCGTCACAAAAATGCTACACAAAGCCATTCGCGGGCACATCAGCTTGTTGATGAGTGTTGCTGCATCACCATTGATTGATAGCCGAAAATAACCGACCAATCAACCAGCGCAACCAGAATGAGATGGAATGCTTAAAGAATCCATGTCTGGTACGACCAAATGACATCAAATGACAAACAAGTTGTACATCTCCATCTGCACTTCCGCCCGTGTGTCTCATTTATGCTTTTATGCTCACTTGAAGCCTTCATGGGGTTGGCGCTAAACATTGGAACAGTTCACCGCATACAAGTTCAAAACTATTGTTCCACATGTTTCCACTATAGGCAATCGGACGCTTCACAAGACTTACCAGGATCTCTGGAACACTTGCTTGGAAGGGCTACCGTTCTCTCTCTCTCTCTCAATCACCATCTAGAGGAGTTCAGCGAGGATACCCGAAGGTTTTTTCCCGTTTCAACTGAGCCAAGTATCTGCAGCAGCTTTGGACAACTGCTGTTGGAGCTCTTCAATCTCTTTCGCGCTGCGCTCACTATCCTGCTTTGCATCCTCAGTTTGCCGATTGTACGGCCAATGGTCTTCAAGTGATGCCATAAATGGATTTATATGGATCGATACAATACCGACCAATAGAAAGAAAATGAAACAAACGCACAGACTAAATTGTGAATTTCGACCCATGCCCCCATTCTACCTCTCCGCTCTTGTGACATTAGCGGTCAGTAGCGCTAACATTCGAAGCTTTCGAAATTCCTACTGAAGGCAGCCAACGAGTTTTAGGCCTTCTTACGTCATCATATGCGATCATGTGGTTCCTGTATGTTCCTCTTCCTGAAAAATATCAGCAAGCTGGCAAATACATGCAAATATATACATGCAAATACGACTTTGCAACGAAGTTTCAACGAAGCTCCGTCGGCTCTAGTTGTTGGATCTTGTTGCCACAGAGGGCTTCTCATCGTGGCATGTGATCAATGGACCAGCTGAATTGGGCACTAGAACAATAACATGATACTCTAAGCAAGAGCAGTCCTGGTCAAAAGATGCCAAAAGATGCCAAAAGATGCCAGAAGATGCCAAAAGCAGCTATTATTGTTCACACAGCCGATACTGAATACCATGAAGCCTCGGGACGGGCCTGGGACAGCCAAGGATCTGCAGCTGCTTTGGCCAACTGCTGCTGCAGCTCTGCAACTTCGTTCGCGCTGCGCTCGCCCTCTTGCTGTGCATCCTCGAGCTGTTGATCCGATGGGCCCCAGTGCCGTCACGACAATGCTACACAAAACCACGCGCGCACATCAGCTTGTTGATGAGTGTTGCTGCATCAGCGATTGATAGTCGCGAATAACAGACCAATCAACCAGCGCAAGCATGAGATGGAATGCGTAAAGAATCCATGTCTGGTACGACCAGATGACATCAAATGACAAACAAGTTGTACATCTCCATCTGCACTCCCGCCCGTGTGTCTCATTTATGCTTTTATGCTCACTTGCAGCCTTCATGGGGTTGGCGCTAAACATTGGAACAGTTCACCGCATACAAGTTCAAAACTATTGTTTCATATTGTTGGCACATTTTTCCACTGTAGGCAATCGGACGCTTCACAAGACCTACCAGGATCTCTGGAACACTTGACTTGTTTGGGAGGGCTGCCGTCTATACCCGAAGGTTTTTACCATTCCAACTGAGCCAAGTATCTGCAGCAGCTTTGGACAACTGCTGTTGGAGCTCTTCAATCTCTTTCGCGCTGCGCTCACTATCCTGCTTTGCATCCTCAGTCTGCCAATCAGACGGCCAATGGTCTTCAAGTGATGCCATATGGATCGATACAATACCGATACTGACCAATAGAAAAAAAATGAAACAAACGCACAGACTAAATTGTGAATTTCGACCCATGCCCCCTCTCTCCCCATCTGCTTTTGTGACATTAGCGCGAAACATTCGAAGCTTTCGAAATTCCTACTGAAGGCAGCCAACGAGTTTTAGGCCTTCTTACGTCATCATATGCGATCATGTGGTTCATGTATGTTCCTGTTCCTAAAAAATATCGGCAAACTTGCCCAAAAAAAAATCATTCAAATACGACTGTGCAACGAAGCTCCGTCGGCTCTAGTTGTTGGATCTTGTTGCCACAGAGGGCTTCTCATTGTGGCATGTGATCAATGGACCGGCTGAGTTGGGCACTAGAACAATAACACAATACTCCAAGCAAGAGCAATCCTGGTCAAAAGATGCCAAGAGATGCCAGAAGATTCCAAAAGCAGCTATTATTGTTCACACAGCCGATACTGAATACCATGAAACCTCGGGACGGGCCTGGGACAGCCAAGGATCTGCAGCTGCTTTGGCCAACTGCTGCTGCAGCTCTGCAACTTCGTTCGCGCTGCGCTCGCCCTCTTGCTGTGCGTCCTCGATCTGTTGATCCGATAAGCCCCAGTGCCGTCACAAAAAATGCTACACAAAGCCATGCGCACATCAGCTTGTTGATGAGTGTTGCTGCATCAGCATTTGTTGATAGTTGGAATAAAGGACTAATCAAGGAGCATGTGGTGGAATGATTAGATTTTGACAGGATACATATTTACATGAACACCATTATCCCTTTGAGTCCTCAATGCATTGATTGGGCCGCCATTGGCATTCAACATCATCTCTGTTGATACGTTTTGCACGGACCGACAAGAGACCAACAAATTCTCAAACAAGTGGTAAATCTCGATCCATCTATACTCCCACGCGTATGATTTCATTCATATATTCATTTATGTTCATTTGCACGTTCCTGAGATTGGTGTTCAACATTCGAACGAAAGAGCCCGATATAGGTTTGGCAAAATGACACCGTAGAATATTGCGAACAATCACATCACACCTCAAGCCCTGAGCACTAGCAGGCCATCGGTGTCTCTGAAACAGTTGCTTGGGTGGGCCCCCCGCATATCCGAACAGTCTGCCTTTCCAACTGAGCTAAGCATCTGCGGCAGCTTTGGACAACTGTTGCTGAAGCTCTTCCACTACTTTCGCATTGTACTCACTCTCCTGCTTTGCATCCTCAGTTTGCAGATTGGATGGCCAACAGGTTTCAATTTACAAATCTGTCATGCGGACCGGCATTGTCCAAACAACTTGTGCATCTCCACCTTATCTTCCAACCTGCGTGATCTCATTTGTGATCCTTTTCTCCCTTCATGAGTTCAGTGCCCAACGGTTGATCAACACAACTAAGTCTAGCTTCTGTATGACCCCTCCGTGATTTCCGTCTGCTCCGGTCTGCCATAGGTCGTGTTGTACAAATGGGTTCGGCGTCGGGTACTGAGACTGACACATTTCCACCATGAGACAAGTGAAATACATTCTGTGAGATATCGCCATCCCGCATACATGTAGATATCATGTGCAAGCTTAGATAAACATGGACATGTATACACATAAATCATACATCATATATCTAAAAGAGTCGCCAGTCAGGGTCTCTGAAGCAGTGAGCTCCCCGCCAGACAACTGAAGATTGTACTGTATCTTTCCAATCCCTTTCAACTGAGCCAAGTATCCGCAACAGCCTTGGACAACTGCTGCTGGAGCTCTTCAACTTCTTTCGCGCTGCGCTCACTTTCCTGCTTTGCATCCTCAGTTGGCAGATTGGAACGCCAACAGTCTTCAATCGACATACCTGACGTATGGATCGAAAATGATCAATATATACTACCAACAAATGTACAAACTAACTGTGTGATTCGATCCATGCTCCCACCCGCACGATCTGATTTGTCCTCACTTGCAGCCTTTGCGAGGTTAGTGCTAAACACTCAAAGAAGGGTTCTGCATGGCTCTACCACTTCCACCAATAGATATTGATATGGAAATATGGAAATGCTTTTAAATATATGTCTCTATATGTATATATATATATATAGAGATATATATATATATATACAATATGCCGCGGCAAACAGTCCAGTTTGCAACGAAGCTCACCGGACATGTCTGAAGCTTTCTTTTCAGATTGATCCTAATCTGAAGGAATTGGCAAGGGTCACAAGCCAGGAGGCAAGAGCCAACACGCTTCAGTGGATGGTGAAACCTACCCTGGGCCTGCAAAATGTTCCCATAATGTGAGAATCCTCAATGAACCAAGTGAATGAGGCACCAACCAAGTCTTCGACCAAAAGCATGTTTTGTTCACAGCTGATCCTGATACCCGTGATACAAAGTAGCACGATCTTTCAGGACGGCCGAGCATCCGCAGCAGCTTTGGACAACTGCTGCTGGAGCTCTTCAATTTCTTTTGCACTGCGCTCGCTTTCCTGCGTTGCATCCTCGGTGGAAAATGCTACGCAAAAGCGTGGAAACCCAGCAGATTGTTGGAGCTGAATAAAAAAGTTGTACATCTTGGTCCCACCGTCCCACATGTGTGATCT
Organism: Symbiodinium kawagutii; assembly: GCA_009767595.1. NCBI lineage: Eukaryota > Dinophyceae > Suessiales > Symbiodiniaceae > Symbiodinium > Symbiodinium kawagutii. Next base: position 408,615 of record VSDK01029014.1, read on the forward strand.
CATTCATGCTCACTTGCACCCTTCATGATATTGGTCTTAAACATTCAAGTGGCACAACCATACACATATAGGTTCAGAAAAAGTTGCACAGTAAAGCTACTGTAAAATACTGCGGATGCCTCATCCATCTAAAGCCACCCCCGCGAGCAGGCATTCAGAGTCTCTGGGACAGTTCTTTGGAAGGGCTAGTTGACATAGCCAAAGAGTTTGCCGTTCCAACTGTGAGCCAAGTATCCGCAGCTGCTTTGGACAGCTGCTGCTGGAGCTCTTCTACTTCTTTTGCCCTTCGCTCGCTCTCTTGCTTTGCATCCTTGTACGCTGATCCAATGAGCCGCCGTGCCCAGTGCCCGTCATAAAAAGGCTTGTTTAAAGGCTACCCCAAGCCATGGACCAGCATCAAATGGCTGAGTGTTGCTCCATCAGCATTAGTCCCACTAGTCAACCAGGCAACAGGCATGGGATGCAATGATGCAGTGATCAAAGGACGCGTACGGCATGACCATGAAAAATCCAATTGCCGATCACTTAGGACGAGCAGCAATCCACACAAAAAATGCCTGTGCTATTCCCCAAACAGGACCTTTATGGGGTTCTTACTCCTTTGAAAAGGGCGTGTGCCTGGCAAGCACGATTTTGCCTCCGCACGGGGTGCCGCGGAAGCCATTTGTCTCCCACTTGTCTCCAACTTGTCTCCCACTTGCTGGTCCACCATGATGACGATGACCATGATGACGATGACCCTGATGACGATGACCATGACCATGATGACCATGACCGTGACCATGATGAGAATGACCATGATGACGATGACCATGACCATGATGACCGTGCCCATGACCATGACCATGATCATGACCATGATGACGAAGACCATGATGACGATGACCATGACCATGATGACCATGACCATGACCATGATGACAATGACCATGATGACGATGACCATGACCATGATGGTGATGATGGTGATGATGATGACAATGACGACTACGATGAGGATGGGGATGAGGATGACGATGAGGATTTCAACAACAAACTTAAAGCGATCATCACCCTAACTGCTCCGAATACCGTCAGGGCAAGCTGATGATAACATCACCGAGTGGAACCAGAACCCCCGGGTCGGAAGCCTCTGTGATGCGATTCGTTTCCTTAGAGCGGATCAGTGAATCATTGATAGCCAACGCCATGGGCAGGGACCCAGTTCAAGCACGAGGAAACCCGGACCAAATTGTCCGCCAACACAGGGCTTTGTCCAAATTCTCCACGTTGGAATTCCGCACACATTCAAAATATTCGAAAATTCTCATGGTGCGATCCTGCTGATCGGCCGATGCTGCAGTTTCAAGAGGACACTCGGACACGAGGGGATGACGGCCTGATCCAAAAGCCTACCCTAAAATCCACCAGGTACCTCTCCAGGTCCTGACATGTCCTGACAAGTCCAACCCCCTGTGCAACGACTGCTGTACGCAGTTGACCCTCTGCTACTTTCCAGTTGGAACCTCATGTTGGGATTTCAACATCTGCTAATGCATTTCTAATGTTACTAATCTTGCCTGATTTCGGTCATGTTTGTTTCATTATTGGCTCATGGATTTTGGCCGTACCATCAACTCCAGAATTGGGCGAGAGTCTGCAAAGGCCTCTGCTAGCTGCCTTTGGAGCTCTTCGACTTCTTGCGTGCTGCGCTCGCGCTCTTGCTGCAAGTCCTCAAATCAATCCCAGTTGCCTTCAAAAGGACTGGCGAAAATCCCCCTGACAGAAGTCAAGGGAACAACCAAATTCAAGGCACTGGCTTTCATCACACTGGGTCAACCCTCTGACCAGAGGTCTCTGTTGTTGCTGGTTGCTCCCTTCAAGGATTAGGCGATAGAACAATTGATTCAACCATTAATCAACGATTTCAGTAATCAAGCATTCATCAGCCATCAATTCACCGTCAATGAACCACCACTTCACCACCGTTTACGGTCTTATCATTACCATTCTTAACTCTTAACAATTCTTAGCCTTGACCCCAAGTTTCAGCAGCTGCTTTGGACAACTGCGGCTGGAGCCCAGCCAGTTCTTGCATTCCATGGCGTTAGGCTAGCACCATGCCATAGAGAAGTAGATGAATATCTCATGGATCAATGGATAACCATCCTCAAGTAGATAGTTCAATACATAGACGATTTGCCTAATGGGGATGGACCAATTTGATATCTCCAAATACGAGGGGAGTATATACTATCTCCTGATTCCACAAAAGGATTTACCGCCAACAATCAACCAGCGTCTCTTGAAGCCTCCTTTGGGCCAGCTGTTCTTTGGAAGGCCTCCGCTCGTCTTCCTCCTTTGCCAAGAATCCGCGGCTGCTTTGGACAACTCTTGCTGGAGCCCTTCAAGTTGTTGCCTGCTGTGCTCGCGCTCTTGTTTGGAGTCCTCGGTGGTCGGATCCCGTGCTACTCAACACCATGTACTACAATCGTTCGATTCAGTGTTACAATGTGCATGAAAAGCTTGCAACGGAGAAAAAGATCCAACAAGGATTCAAACAAATCCCTCGCCTTAAAATCATGTAAAATCATTTAAATCTGTTTCCAAATGGACGCTTGAAAGAATACCCCGATTGTCAATGGCCTGCTCCACAATCTGTTTGGCGGCAACTTTGTGAACTCTTATAAACAAGGCTTGTCCGGCGGAACCAAGTATCCTCAGCTGCTTTGGACAACTGCTGTTGGAGCTCTTCAACTTCTTGAACGTTGCGCTCCCGCTCTTGCTTTGAGTCCTCAACTGATCTTTTGGGACACATGTCCACAACATTGAGCGCAATGATTCAATGCAGCCTTACAAGGCACATACAACTTGCGACAGCAAAAATAGCGAAGGATTCTAATAGATCCCACGCCTGAAAATAAGCTGATAAATGGTGAATTGAGAAATAAACACAAAGTCATCAATAGTCTACTGACTGCACTGTATGTTCAGCTGCTTATTTGCACTGTACCAGTATCACTGTCACTGCTTTTCCTGTCCAGTGCAGCCAAGTATCCGCAGCTCCTTTGGACAACTGCTGCTGGAGCTCTTCAGCTTCGCGTGCGCTGCGCTCGCGCTCTTGCTTTGCGTCCTTAATGCGTTGATCCGTTGGGTCCTTGCATGTTCCAAGAATTGAATGCTCAAATGTTTTCAATAGCATTGACAAGATCGGTACAGGGTCCTCTGCGAAAGATATGATGTAATCCCTTCACCCAGTGGCAAACCCACCCTGGCTCCCCTAAAACGCATAATCCCCGCTAACCCAGGGGTTGAGCGGGGGCTGCCATTAGGGTGATGGGGCTAATCAATAGATTCCAAGCTCCCCCCTGTTCATCACCAATGTCCGCGAAACCTCATCAACCAGAGGGCCTCTGATGCATTCCGTACACCGTACAGCGAATAAGCAACCAAATCGAGGCCAACTGGTCTGCTATGGTGTGCTACATCCTGGGGTGTGTGGGCATCCTACAAGCCCCCATGAGTTGTGCCATTCCAGCAAAACCAAGAATCTGCAGCTGCTTTGGACAACTGCTGCTGGAGCTCTTCAATTTCTTGCGCGCTGCGCTCGCGCTCTTGTTTCGAATCCTCAGCTGCTTAGCTGGGTCCGACATTACTCAACGCCACAATGGTTCGATGCAGCGCTGCAATAATCATACAGCTTCCGCCCGTTGAAATACAACCAAACATTCAAATAGATCCCACGCCTGAAAATAAGCTGATAAATGGTGAATTGAGAAATAAACACAAAGTCATCAATAGTCTACTGACTGTCCTTGCATGTTCCAAGAATTGAATGCTCAAATGTTTTCAATAGCATTGACAAGATCGGTACAGGGTCCTCTGCGAAAGATATGATGTAATCCCTTCACCCAGTGGCAAACCCACCCTGGCTCCCCTAAAACGCATAATCCCCGCTAACCCAGGGGTTGAGCGTGGGCTGCCATTAGGGTGATGGGGCTAATCAATAGATTCCAAGCTCCCCCCTGTTCATCACCAATGTCCGCGAAACCTCATCAACCAGAGGGCCTCTGATGCATTCCGTACACCGTACAGCGAATAAGCAACCAAATCGAGGCCAACTGGTCTGCTATGGTGTGCTACATCCTGGGGTGTGTGGGCATCCTACAAGCCCCCATGCGCTGTGCCATTCCAGCAAAACCAAGAATCTGCAGCTGCTTTGGACAACTGCTGCTGGAGCTCTTCAATTTCTTGCGCACTGCGCTCGCGCTCTTGTTTCGAATCCTCAGCTGCTTTGCTGGGTCCGACATTACTCAACACCACAATGGTTCGATGCAGCGCTGCAATCTGCATACAGCTTCCGCCCGTTAAAATACAACCAAACATTCAAATAGATCCCACGCCTGAAAATAAGCTGATAAATGGTGAATTGAGAAATAAACACAAAGTCATCAATAGTCTACTGACTGCACTGTATGTTCAGCTGCTTATTTGCACTGTACCAGTATCACTGTCACTGCTTTTCCTGTCCAGTGCAGCCAAGTATCCGCAGCTCCTTTGGACAACTGCTGCTGGAGCTCTTCAGCTTCGCGTGCGCTGCGCTCGCGCTCTTGCTTTGCGTCCTTAATGCGTTGATCCGTTGGGTCCTTGCATGTTCCAAGAATTGAATGCTCAAATGTTTTCAATAGCATTGACAAGATCGGTACAGGGTCCTCTGCGAAAGATATGATGTAATCCCTTCACCCAGTGGCAAACCCACCCTGGCTCCCCTAAAACGCATAATCCCCGCTAACCCAGGGGTTGAGCGTGGGCTGCCATTAGGGTGATGGGGCTAATCAATAGATTCCAAGCTCCCCCCTGTTCATCACCAATGTCCGCGAAACCTCATCAACCAGAGGGCCTCTGATGCATTCCGTACACCGTACAGCGAATAAGCAACCAAATCAAGGCCAACTGGTCTGCTATGGTGTGCTACATCCTGGGGTGTGTGGGCATCCTACAAGCCCCCATGAGCTGTGCCATTCCAGCAAAACCAAGAATCTGCAGCTGCTTTGGACAACTGCTGCTGGAGCTCTTCAATTTCTTGCGCGCTGCGCTCGCGCTCTTGCTTTGCGTCCTTGGCGCTCTGATCAAAAAGCTCGCAGCGGTATGTGCCACACCTTCCCTATGGACAAATACATAATGATGTGACATCAACAAAAGGTTCTTAAATGGCTACACCGCCCGCCCAATGATCTCATTGCTGCTCATTTGCACTCCTGCTCACGCTGCACTCAAACAAGCCAAGCACACAACTAAACATCAGGGCGAGTTGGAAATTCCATCAAAAGAATCATGACTAGTTAGGAGCTACCACTAGGAACCAATACAGGCCTCTAGAACCCTCATCTGTTCGAAGCTTGGGGAACCCCTGACATCTTAGCGAAGCCTGTCTCAACAGTGAAACGGAACCAAGCATCTGCAGCTGCTTTGGACAACTGCTGCTGGAGCTCATCAACTTCTTGGGCATTGCGGTCACGCTCAGCACTTGAGTTCTCAGTGTGATGGCATGGGTCCCGGTGCTCCATGGTGCTCAAACGAACCTAAACATTAAAATTGAAATCAACGCATCTACATTGGATAAAGTAGTATAAAGTTCAATCAGAACGCTGTTTCGAGGTACTTGGAACAATTTGAAGGTGAGATAAGATGTCTTCTTTTACCCTCTGGCCAGAAGATTTAAACAATTTTGCAATTGACAGCATGGTATTTCTTGTATTTCTAGCGTTTGACCGATGCATGAAAAGGTTTCCTATGTTGGTTTGACCCGTTACAACTCAAGCATGTTTCTTCTGCGGTGTTTTTTGGCAGCGTTGTGCCATCACCTGTTCTATTCTCTGTATTTGTGGACGGTGATATCATCTGTTGTATCACTAGGACACCATGTGACTGGCTGCGTTTTAGCCATCTCACCTCTGTTCCTTTGATTCTATGATGATATCCTTGTCTTCATTTACGATATCTTACGCTCAGATGAAAGTTCCTTCGTTCGTCCGTTTGTTCGTTAGTTTGTTAGTTACTTAGTTAGTTCCTTCGTCAGTCGGTCAGTCAGTCGGTCGGTCAGTCAGTCAGTCAGTTAGTTAATTTGTTATTTGCGTTGCACACTTGTTCATCTCGTCCTCCTATGCTTGTATCTCGCTTCTGCCGTCTGCCTCCGGTTCCCGCGTACATATACAGTTGCCGACAGGATCATAGACACAAACAAGGCCACGAAAAGAACGGCGATTTACATAGACCCGGATGTTTGCTGAAAATGATGTTTTTGTCCATGTGCGTTGTTGCATGTTTTTTTCTATAAACGTGTTTTCCGCAAGGGGGAGAATTTCCAGACATTCCAGAGCACAAAAGAATCAAGGAGAGTGTCGGGTCAGGGTTGTTTTTCATGACTTTCGCGGGCTGCCCCAATGAATGATAGAAAAGAATTGGATAGAATTGGGTTGCTCCAAATTTCGTATCTGCATAATTTCCTGAAAAAAAACACAAGCATTGAGATGTATGGAACAGTGTTGCTAACAAGAATTATGGGGAGAAAAAAGTCCCGAGAAAGAACATCAGATGTCAAAACACCCGTAGGAAAATCTAATATCTATGGTAAGAAAAGGAGGAAAAAAAGGCAATCCGGTGCTCTGCTCAAGCCTTCTTTTCTTTAATTCCGTCGGAAACCATTTATCTATCCTTGACCTCGTGGTTTTCGTGGTTGTTGCCCCTTATCGTACCTTAAATCTGTCTCCTTTCCTATTACTTTTACCTTATCTGGTACCTGTTTCGTTGTCTTACTTCCTTATCACTAAACATTATCGTCTCTCCTGTCTCCTTCCTGTTATATCACTCTGTTGCTTCTTTCTTATGTAAGGCTGTGGTTCTGTTCTCTCATGATCGTCTTCTTTGCCGCCCTCATATCTTCACCTAATTGCTATGTTCCTTCCTTGTTGCTTCCTTGTTCCTTCTTTCTCGTCTTCGTTGCTATGACTATACGTTCACTGCATTACTACGTTCCTCCTTTCCTTTCCTTTTTGCATTCTTCCTAAATTGCTCTTGTTAATCCTGCTTTCCTTCTTTCCTTCTTTCCTTGTGTTCTCCTTATTCCTTTTTTCTTCCGTTCTGCTTGAAGCATCTGAAAATATACTTAAAAGAATTGTCTATACATGTGGAAAACAAAAAGGAAAAAACAACAGTAGTCTTCATGAACTGTGCCTTTCTTGCACGACCAAGTTTCCGCAGCTGCTTTAGACAACTGCTGTTGGAGCTCTTCAACCTCTTGCGCGCTGCGCTCACGCTCTTGCTTTGAGTCCTTAGTTTGGGAGTTGGATGACCTCTGGAACCGACCTGTGGCCCCACCCATCCCAACCGAATGGTCTCTCATGATCTCAAAGGCTTACTTGCAGCCTCACATGGTGCAGTGAACCTCCCAAGGAACTGATTCTACTGTATCAATCACAACCTCCCTATACAATCACCACAGTGGGGGATGCGCATGGATGCGCATGATGCGATTTGGGAGGCTGGTCACGGCATCACAAAGCTGGTCCTGGCCAAGCATCTGCAGCTTGTTTGGATAACTGCTTCTGGAGCTCTGCAACTTCTTCCGCGTTGCGCTCGCGCTCTTGCTTTAAGTTCTCAGTGTGGCTGGATGTGTCCCTGATATGTCTCTTTGATTCCCGTTGGCCGTTGGCCCTTGAAATGCTACCCAAAAACAGGGCTTCCACTGAAAAGAATTGTATGGACTGACTTGGAAGTATGTCCCCACTCACGGCATATCATTACATGATAGGAGCATAGCCCAATTCTCACAACTGCAAAGCACAGCCATCACTCATGGCGCGCTACTCTGCTGGAAAGCAGTCTGCGAAGCCCCCTTCCCAACTGACCTTTACCGTTTCGCAGAGTATCGGCAGCCGCTTTGGACAGCTGCTGCTTGAGATCTTCAACTTCTTCTGTGCTACGTTCGCGCTCCTGCTTTGAGTCCTCAGTGCGGTAGAAAGTGGGAGATCGAGCAAAACTAGATCAACTCATGATTTGAATGTTGAAAAATGGTGCGAGTAGCACCGTCTGTCACCTACCAGGTAGCATGTATAGGATTGCGTGACTACAACATCTACAACTATGCCTTCCTGGCACTGCCAGGTATCGGTGGCAGCTTTCGACAAGTTCTTCTGCAGTTCCTCCACTTCTTGCACGCTGCGCTCATGAGCTTGCTTTGAGTCCTGAATGCAGTCCTGATGGCTCCTAATATTCTGTGACTGATGGGGTATTGATATTGCTACATGGGCACGTAGACATGTACATACGTCATTCAAACCCATAGACCTACAGAACTTGTGACTCATCCGTGCTTGTGCTCACACCCAAATCCACCTTCCTTGACTGCACCCAGCTACACTCAGGGGTACAGCCAAATCTTTGAAATAATCCATAATAATCCCCTTATATCCCTTCCCCCTTATATCAACCTTTGTACCGGCACGTCTGGCGGTAGGAGAGATTAACTCTTGCCTCTGCCAACCGCTTCGTTTCCTTGGCTGCCGTGGAGAGTAGTGGAAGGGACCAAGGTGAGCCACTACATGCAAAAGCAGCAACCATATCCGTCCCGCCACGACTCATGAAATGTACCGGATATCCTGGTGCTGATCACCATGTCTGTCTTGTAGGATGACACCATAGTGCCGGTCATGATAGCGACTTTACCCGGCAAGTAATTGGTGGCTCTTCAGCAATTTTGAATGGCTGATGTTTGCCGCCCACCCAACAACCACCGACTTTCGATACTCCGATGCTAGCTACCAGAGACGCCCACCACTGATCATCACTTGAGGTTGATGCATTGTGGTGACCAGATGTGACCAGTTCTTTCGCTGCTGGAAATTTATGACCCCTTGGCCATCCTTTTACCTCCTAGGCCCACATGCTTGCCTGATCTCGCATGACTGCTTGGTGCTTCTCCCTCCCTCGCAACTATCAACCAACAAGTTTGTCGATAAAGGCCGTCCTACGGATACTTTCCCACAAGGTGATTGGTCAGAATTGATTCAAGCCACATCAGCTCCCTGTCTATCCATTCTCCAGCATTTGTTCACCGTCTTTCGCCACGGTCACTTCTTATTATGAGAGCCCCCTACATTCCGAGGAGGTCAGGTGTCTGCAACGGCTTCTGAGAGCTGCTTTTGAAGTTGTTCAACTTCCTGCGCACTGCGCTCACGCTCTTCATTTGCGTCCTCAGCTGGTGATCTGGCAGAATCCTTGTCTTCGAAAGGGCTACGGAATCCCAACACCCTGGAAACCCAGAGGCCTGGAAGAGAGAATTTGCATAACACGCGTTTTTATTGAACGCAAAATAGATCTCCCAGATCTCCCTGCATGCAGTTAACTGCGCTTTTCCAGTGAAATCATGTCAAATCAAGTATCTGCAGCCGCTTGGGACAACTGCTGCTGTAGCTGTTCAACTTCTTGCGCGCTGCTTTCACGCTGTTGCTGTGAGTCCTAAGTGCGCATGTCCGACCCTACCGAAATGACCAAACTTGTGCCCACTTGCACCCTTCAAAAGGATACACTGAATCTCGCCTGCAGAACAGCCCAAGCTTACTTCTTGTCGTTTTTGGCAAGTAGCAAATCCATGCATTCAAACCCTAACAACCAAATCTGGATCTGTCGTGATCTGTCCGCCCCTCATTCATTCAATGTGTGTGTGTGTGCGTGTGATTGTGATTGTCTGTGGTTTTCAGGTTCCTGTTTTTTCAATGCCCTTGGCCTTTCCAGCACAGCCAAGCATCTGCAGCTGCTTTGGACAACTGTTGCTGGAGCTGTTCGACTTCTTGAGCGCTTCGCTCACGCTCTTGCTTTGCTTCCTCGGTCGATCGACCGGATCAACCAAACTGAGAATGGATATGGTGCATCAACAAATGTCAAATCCGTAGTCCGATATGTGATGAATCATGAATTGTCACGATGTGTCTGATTCACCTGGAACTGTGTTCCTACCGGACGCATTTCATTCGGTCTGCAGTTGACATTTGCTGGGATGGGCCAGGGTCTCTCCAGTCTCTCACTGTCAATCTATTGAAAAAGAATAAGAAGGCATCAATTCAGCTCCACAAATCACAGCAATTCATAGCTTTCTAGTTCTGATTGTGAGATACCGTTACATCGACTTATCTTCCATACGTTCCAAATAGGTCGGGTGTCTGCAAGGGATTCTGACAGATGTTTTTGGAGTTGGTCAACTTCCTGCGCACTGCGCTCACGCTCTTCATGTGAGTCCTTGGTAGACGGGTCTTGAAAACTGCGACTGTACTGAAAATATTAGCATCATTGACAGAAATTATGTGGACACACAGTTTTTGCCAGGCCGTCCACATGCCGCACACAAATTTGCACACAAATTTGCCTAATTCCTCCTGTAAACCTGCATTCTGTCCACATGTTTGTCATGTTCGAGGTAGGTTTTGTGGGCCGCTGCTTGTCCATGAGGGACCAAGGTTCCGCAATTGCCTTGGACAACTGCTGCTGGAGCTCTTCAACTTCGCGTGCGCTGCGCTCATGCTCTTGCTCGGCATCCTCAAATTGCGAATCGGATGCTGCAACGATTTTCGACATAGCTCCCATGGGAATAGATTGGCTGTGACTCAGAACCATTGGTCCTTGTTGAACTTCCAAAGGTAAACCAGCTGTTTTTGGGGGGATGCTTACCACTCATCATGTTTGGGGATACTTGACGAATAGGGGCGAAGACCCATCGCCATGTCCTGCACCAACAAAGGTGCATTGCCTACCCTCTCGTTTCCCATGCTAGGAGAAACAAGTGTGCTCACTTGCACTCCTGAGGATGCCCTGAAACTTGCCAGTGAGACAGCCAGCTATCAAGCCTGATCAAGTGCCCACTGGCAACCCATCAGGTCTCTCGAAATATCTCAAAATGTCCCGTGCTTTTGGAGGCTCTTTGCCTCACAAACATTGCTCCCTCACCGGCAAGTTTCCGCAGCCGCTTTGGACAACTGCCGCTGGAGATCTTCAACTTCTTTGGCGCTGCGCTCACCCTCTTGCCGTGCTTCCTTAGTGCGTGTTGATCCAAAGCCTCTTTCGGGTCTTTTAGATTCTTCTGAACCCAAAAGAATTAGTTCATTGCTAGCCATGGACAAGAATGACGTAGAACCACACGATCTGGATCATGGATAGGTAGATGTGTCCACAGATGTGTCCAGCATCCAACCCGAATCTTAGCGTTGCATCATCTTGTCATTGTTCTGCATGGGCAGGAGTGCATCGCAAAATCCACCAAAACACAATAAACATAACTATAGTGCATATAAATTTCGAAACTCTTGAAAAGATTTGAAAGGTCATTTCTGTCCTAGCGTTGTGGCATATGCTTTGTCATCGTTTGGGCATATGTTTTGTCATCGCCATTGCATTCCCACAAGCATTGCCAAAGCCAAGCATCATCAGCGGCTTTGGACAACTGCCGCTGGAGCTCTTCAAGCTTTTGCGCGCTGCGCTCACTCTCTTGCTTTCTGTCCTCAGTGTGCGGATGATTGGCTACTGGTGTTCAATCGACATGTCTCTCATCGAGACTCTAACCCGGTTTGTTGGGCAGGACTTTGGGAGTGCACAGGCAAGTCAAGGTCAAGTAGCTTCAGCCGCTTTCGACAACTGCTGCTGGAGTTCTTCGATTTCTCGAGTGCTGCGGTCACGCTGTTGCGTAGCATCCTGAGAGTGCTCATCTGATGGTTCTGGTGGTCTTTGAGGAGTCCACACAAAAAAAAAAAAAAAAAGTATGTTACAAAATTGGGATAGTTATAACTTCCAAATTATCACTGTCATGCTCTGCTTCTTTTTCACTTTTCATCAGATAAGTGACCACTATCATGCAGGCTTGTCAAGTCTGACCTGGGTGCAAATGCTACTTCCAATTCACATGGATTGCATGGATTGCCATTGATCTATCAAAGCTATTCATTTGCAATGTCTTCGCCTTGTTTTTGGATCCAATTGATGGCGCTACCATCTTTCCGCCATCAAGTGGTGGAGACCTTGTCACAGCTACCTGGAAACAATTGGCCGTCCCGGTCCCCTTGCAGCCAACATGCTTGGTGAATTCCTGCTGCTAAGCCAAGTATCCGAAGCTGCTTTGGACAATTGCTGCTGGAGTTCTTCAACTTGGCCAGCATGGTCCTAGGCCATGGATCGCTTTGGTCCCAACGCATGTGCAAGGAAATGGTGCCTCTGGAATTCCATGCGTATGATCTCATGAACACTTGCAGCTTTCATGAGGTTACAGTAAACGTTCGAAGGCCAATAACAATCAAATTTGGGCTCCCTTTGGCTGGTTTAAAAAGGAAACAAAAAGAAATACTACAGGCAAAGACATCCAAAGATTCTAAAGCTGTTACCACGAGCAGGCAATTTACCTTTCTGACCAAGCCAAGTATCTGCGGCTGCTTTGGACAACTGCTGCTCGAGTCCTTCAACTTCGCGGGCATGGCGTTCACTCTCCTGCGTTGCGTCCTGGGCTTGTTGTTTGGACGGTCGGTTGTCTTCAACCAAGGTTTCCCCACCCATAGAAGTCGTGGCAAATCTCAACTGCACCAACATGTGGCTCATGTGGAAGCTGGCAGCAAAAATGGCAGAAGGGTGGAAGCAGAAAGCTTAGGCACAACAAAGGCTGTGTGCCTGAGATTCTGGAGGCTCGTGGCTCTCCTACCAGCAGCGTGGTGGAGGCATCAAAAAGCCTGACACCAAGTAATTAGGACCTCGAAATAGTGTCGGAGAACGCACAAGCAAATTTATGCCTTCGGCCAATGCTCTCTCCGGTTTGATCTGCCCACTTCCACCCTTCATGGGCTTATGTACAATGAAATTAGTCCTAAACATGTACATACAACTACAGTTCCAATAGTAATGCGCACAACGCCCATGTTGTGCCTCAGCCTGCGATGACGTTTGTGATATTTCGTGATCAGCAGTGGCATTTTCAGTTTGAGAAAATGCAAGGGTATGCAAAGGCATCAGCGGCACGCAAGGATAAGCAGCTATTTTCGAATCGAACTGACGGTCTGGGTGTTCGAGCCTTGAGTTTGCCTCTGCAGGAGTTGTATATGGTTTTGTAACTCCGCGGCAGGACATTGGAATAAGATGGAATAAGTAATACAAGCGGTAAAAAACAGGACTTTATGGATTCTGCAATGCCACGCGTAGATTCAAAACGGCCAGCAGCACCAAGCAAACTGAGCATCTCCCACAGCTGTTTGGCAAATTTCACGCATACACAGTTATTTTGCCTTCCCAATTCTTCACAGTTCGACCAAGCATCTGCAGCCGCATTTGACAACTGCTGCTGGAGCCCTTCAACCTCACGCGTGTTGCGCTCCGCCTGCTGCTTTGCATCCTGAGTTCGTTCATCGAATCGTCAATGATCTTCTATCAACACATCTGCCGTGCCGATTTGGCACCAAGAAATGTGCAAACAAATTGTGCATCTGGACTCATGCTTGGACCCTCAAAATCTCATTCATGCCCACTGAAAGTCATGAGGTCGCCGTTAAACATCACAAACTGCTTGCTAAGTGTAACTCCTGCAAAACCCATGTTGTGCTTCAGCCTGCTTTTGGCATCATGATCATTCATTCTCTCTCAATAATTTTCAACGATGGCATCTTAAGTCGTAGAAAATGCAACAGCACTAGGGATACGCAAAGATACACAGCTATTGTCAGCTCTTTTCGATTCGGAGTTGAGGGCTTCGGGTGCTTTGGCCTAGAGTTATGCTTTCACATGTGGGAGAGCCAAAATGGAAACACTGGCCTTGCAAAGAAATGAGTTTTGTAACTCGACGGCAGGACACTGTACGAATTGGATGACTTTTTCTTAAATCAAATCAAGCAATGTCATGGAAAGCCGCAAGCAGACTCGGTCCCTCCCACTGTGGTGGGGCTCCCTCCATGCCCCGAATGCTTTGCATTTCCAAGCCAAGTATCTGCAGCCGCACTTGACAACTGCTGTTGCAGCTCTTCAACTTCGCGGGCATGGCGCTCACTCTCCTGCTTCGCTTCCTCAGTTTGTTGATTGGATGGCCTTCGTATAGACATATCTGCCGCATGGATCTGCATGACCGTATGAATCCATGTGGGCCAAGGAAGGTACATAGTGGATCTCAGCATGTTCTCCCACTAGATTGCGCTAGTATGATCTCCTTTATGCATCTTTATGCCAACTTGCACCCTTCATGGAAATATCGCATATATTGTCAAACAATGTCAAGCATCACAAAAGAATAATGGGTCCAGCATGAATTTTGTGCCTCAGCCAACAATAATGTCCAGAATCAATAACGGCATCTTCAGTTTAGTTGAGGGTTCGGGCATGTTCGGATTTTGGCTTTGGGCAGGAATTTGGGCTTCATATCCTGTGAACATTTGTGGACAACGCATGGGGGTTGGCCACAAATGGAGAGAAATTCATGCACTTGTGAATCTTGTGACATTTAGACATTCAAAACAGCCACCACTTACTCAGCAAAGTGGAAACAGTCCTCTGGGATCCCCGAGGAGGTAACGAATACGAACAAATTGTTTTTCATCTTTTCCAACGAAGCCAAGTATCCGCAGCCGCGTTTGACAACTGCTGCTGGAAGTCTTCAACTTCGCGGCCGTGGCGCTCACTTTCCTGCTTCGCTTCCTCAATTTGCTGGTTGGAGGCTTGGTTGTCTTCAATATTCTTCAGAATGAAGAAGGAATTAATCCTTTCGGCCTATGCTCCCACCAGTTTGATCTGCTTCCACCCTTCATGAGCTCATGTAGTCCTAGACATGTAGAAGGCACATCCAACATCATACAACTACAGATCCAATAGTAATGCGCACAACGCCCATGTTGTGTGTCAGCCTGCGATGACGTTTGTGATATTTCGTGATCAGCAGTGGCATTTTCAGTTTGAGAAAATGCAAGGGTATGCAAAGGCATCAGCGGCACGCAAGGATAAGCAGCTATTTTCGAATCGAACTGACGGTCTGGGTGTTCGAGCCTTGAGTTTGCCTCTGCAGGAGTTGTATATGGTTTTGTAACTCCGCGGCAGGACATTGGAATAAGTAATACAAGCGGTAAAAAACAGGACTTTATGGATTCTGCAATGCCACGCGGAGATTCAAAACGGCCAGCAGCACCAAGCAAACTGAGCATCTCCCACAGCTTTTGGCAAATTTCACGCATACACGGCCACTTTGCCTTCCCAATCCCTTCCGGTTCGGCCAAGCATCTGCAGCCGCATTTGACAACTGCTGCTGGAGCCCTTCAACCTCACGCGTGTTGCGCTCCGCCTGCTGCTTTGCATCCTGAGTTCGTTCATCGAATCGTCAATGATCTTCTATCAACACATCTGCCGTGCCGATTTGGCACCAAGAAATGTGCAAACAAATTGTGCATCTGGACTCATGCTTGGACCCTCAAAATCTCATTCATGCCCACTGAAAGTCATGAGGTCAGCGTTAAACATCACAAACATCTGCTTGTTAAGTGTAACACCTGCAAAACCCATGTTGTGCTTCAGCCTGCTTTTGGTATCATGATCATTCATTCTCTCTCAATAATTTTCAACGATGGCATCTT
>VSDK01029014.1:435384-493872 GCA_009767595.1 Symbiodinium kawagutii
CGCTCTTCCTGTTGGTCCTCAGCGTGTGTGTGTGTGTGTGTGCGTCTGTTGTGCGCGCCCGTTGATCGAATACAGCCCTGGTCTTCAACATGGCTTGCCAAAGTGAGCTACAAGAAAATAGCAAGTCGTACAGTACTCAAAACATTTCGAAACAACCTGGGGAAACGGCTCACTAGGGTTGCACACTCCTAGCTGATGAATCAGCGTTGAACCAGCAAAGGAAGTTCAACGAAGGCATTGTCTGTGTCACTGTCTTCCCACAGCGGCATCCAAGCGATGGCCGAGGATCTGCCGCTGCCTGCACAAGCCGTGCTTCAAGCGTCTCAACTTCACGTGCTCCTTTCTGACATTCCTGATCCAACCCCTGGATGGAAAACCACTGGCGTTGCAAGCGAGGACAAAATCCTTCCAATTGCACTAGTCTGAAAGCTATTCCCGTAGTGGCTTATCACATCTGATCAATGCTCATCGTAATGACTATGCTCATCACATGTCACATGTTGTGACCAAATCTGACTGCTCTCTCTCTCCAGGTTTGCTGGATCCAACTCACAAGGGACAACTCCGAGGGAGCCATGCAACATGGCCAGCCCTTGGGTGCACATGGGATGCCATGCACAAAGGCATGTCTTCACAGTGTTTCTCCATAGAAAAAAGCCCATTTGGCTGGAAAGTTCAGGGGTTGCAAACGCATGTGCTCGCTCGCAGTGACACGCAGGCGGTCACCACTCCAAATCGTCGCCTCTTTCAAGGCCTTTGTTTCCTCCACCAACTCCGCCTGCCTCGCGTGGTCAAAGGGGGATCCAGATCTGGCTCTGGTTGTCAAGGACCTGTGCTATGGCCCCTGCCCGTTGCCTTTCGAAATAAAGTCTCAAATAACCACAGAAAGCCAACCTCTCAACGTTTCGCCTGCACTGTCTTTCATTGTGCCCCAATCCTCCACTTCATCTCAAAGCCACTCCATGCTAAATCGATGAATCTATTGTTAACACCTTCCCACAGGTGAGATCACTAGGCACAGTGCTCATTATGTCCAATTCCCGCTGGTCCACATTGGGAGGTCATGCCTGCACTACACCTTTGATGCTGACTGCGATGCACCCACGCAGAAGATGCCCACGGAGGCGTGCACGTTACAGAGTTGCATGCCAATATGTTTGTGCACCTGCGCTTGATGCTAGTATGATATGGGAATATGACAGTGTATCTATGTGCGCGAACCATAAGTCAACCATTCACAGCCTTTGGCCAACCATTCCTTGCTCGCAAAGCAACCATTGAATAATTCTCTCTCTCTGTGCTGTCTGTGCTGGGCATGACTGTCATCAGCATTAGTCAATCATTTGTATCATTTGTGAATCATTGCATCATGGGTTATTCACCGTCACTTAAGCATGCTTAACCATCATAACCATGACTTGACCATCGACCGCTGAAACCATCAATCAAACATTGCATCATGGGTTACAGTAGCTATCTTTCATTGACCATCACGGGTTGACCATCGGTTGTGGATTGCCCTCCCCAAGAAATCCCCCGCTTTCGCCTGTTTTCCAAAGCTGCCTTGTCCTCCCAGAGCTTCTGCTCGGCCTCTTCTAGGTCCTTGATGCGTCCTGGCAATGCGATCGCGTGGCCGAGCCCAAGTAATTCATTCGTGTGCCGGATCTGTTCATTCGCCATGATTCTCCAAAGTTTGCTGGCCAAGGTCAGTCGTGTACACTGCACATTTGTAAATCAACAAATCAAAGGAACAATGCTTAAGAATGGCTGATGATGGATAAGAATGGCTAATCATCAATCCAACAAAGATTCACCAACCAACCAACGAACTGATGGACCAACCACGAGTCATCCGAGCTGTTTTCGGCCTACCAAAGCCTACCAGAGTCTACCAGCTCTCCTGACTGCTGCGAGATGATGCCGTCCAGCTCTTTCACCTGTTCGGTGTCGCACGAGGAAACTCTGGGTACCACGGGGCGAAAAAGACACGGTCTCCATCTGTGTATCATTGAAGTGCGTTTGTGCACATGCATGGTGTACACGTGCAAGTGTGCGCATGCATATGCATACCAAGACATACAGGTCTAAATCTCTGAGCTCAGGCAAAGCAAAATACATGATATTTATACCCAAAAATATGATGATATAAATGCACAATACTACGCACATATGTGTATCTATCTCTCCATCTATCTGGCAAAATTCTGCATGCACATGTGATGTGAACCTATGTCGAATGGTTCTATCCATAAAAGTAGGGCAAACGACCGGTCAACAAACAGTTCTGTTCATTTGATGTTCATCAGGGTCTGGTCTTTGACCTTGCCCCACAAATCCATTCACCCATTTGTGGCCCTCCATGGGAGGCTACAAGACATCCAGAAGCAACACCATCGCAAATGAAGCTGAACTAGGTCTGGGTTGTCAATGATTACTCATACCAATCTCGTGATCTATGATCATCATCCATGACGGCAATGCAAATCATGGAGGATATGAGGATATCTCAGAATCACAGGCCACCATTTTGACGATCACCACGAAAGGTAATGGATCCAATTGAAAATTCCAAAAATCGGACCTTGCGAGGGATGAAAAGACATGTAGCATGCTTGGCGCGAGAAGCAGGCCCAAATAGTGGTATCGACATAGCTGGTGGATTTGTAAGCATCTGGCACCCAAGAAAAATGATAACATTGCATTTGCACGGGAGGGGAGTTGACCAATAAAGGGCATACCTTCCAACAATATCAGTTCCCACGGAGACGGTTCCCATGGCCAGTTATTGATAGAAACAACCAGAGATCAGGTTGGCACAAGTATTTTAAAAGAAAAATCCAGGAATACTTGCCATGTTGCTCAGAAACCATCACTTTTTGGCAGTTACACCCAATAAACCAGGGATTTGACAAATCCATTGATGAATCATGATGAATCCATCCAATTTGATGGCATGATGCATTGATTGATCCATCCAATTTGATGGCACATCCAGGTGAGATGAGTTGAATCGGGGCTACCAGGGACTGGAGTCGACCTCCTATACCAAGGCTCCATGAGTTGGATCAAAAATTCACTTCCTCACAATTCAGCACTCAACCAACATCAACGAACCATCAACCAACATCCGACAAGCGAATGGATCAATGTGCACCGTTGAAATAGCAACGGTGACCATAAAAATTCAAAATTTACAGTAATGGATTGTATGTGGCTAGTTGAATGGTTCGTATCGATCATTAAAGGGTGACAATTTCACCATGCTGCATAAACTTGATGTCAATGTCAATGGTATCTGATGTTTAGTTCACCGACATGGTTGAGCCAACCAACATAGCCTGCTAACCTTTACCTACGCGACTGCGGGTTGCCACATCGCTCAGGATTGTTCCCATCAACCCATGTCGCTTCCCCGACGAGTTCCCCCCTTGCCGAACTTCCACACCTTGGCATCGAAGCCCATCTGCGCCTGCTGACCTCAGATGCGCCATGAACGCCAGCACTGGTGCATTCCAATAGATTATGCATGATTATGCCAGGTTAGCATCGGTTGGTGGATGTCTAATGATGGCTTCATCAAGATCAACAGTCGATTGATGCTTCATGATGATTGATCCATCAATGGGCACTAATAGGCATAGCTGATGCTGCTTGAGCTGGCCAATGATTAAGCATATTAAGCTGGACAAGAATGGCTTGCAATCGTGATTGATCGTCTTGCAGCTACGGTGGCCTGTGAGACCCAGCAATGCCTGGTGCCACTCTACAGCTGCTGCAACTGCCAGGCGATGCTCTGAGATCTTGCCATGGTGACCCGTGGATCCCACAGTTGCATCCAGATGGGTCTCATATGGGGATGGGTCAAGCCACCATCGAAAAGGGGTGAACATCTCAACAGAGACTAGTTTGGTCCTTTCTGGGCTCTTCACCAGAGTAACAAGGTACCCACAACCACTGAGATAATCCGACGGGAATGCCTTACAAGTGACATATGGTCTAAAGGAATGTCTGAGCACCACACTGATGGCCTCTTTTTCCAGCAATGCCTTGCGGGGAAGGTCAGGGAAGGCTATGTGCATATCTTTTGAAGAAGAATTGAGTTCACCGTGATATCAAGTGGTCAAATGAAGTTACTTCAATGTCACGGAAAAATGAGGAGGTTTAACATCCCAACACCCGGAGGGATGACTTTCTCTCACCAGGGATGCAGCTTGGGCTGGCCCACAGCCACGGAGTTATTCCAGATTTCATGGTAGGAAAAAGTCAGGAAGGAAAAGCATCCCTTGTCAATTGAATGATCAAACCAACTTACTGTAACCGAAAGAAGGACGGCACATTTGATTGCAGTACCTCCTTCATTCCTTCCTTCCTTCCTTCGTTCGTTCGTTCGTTCATTCAATCATGCATTCATTCATTCATTCATTCATCCATTCATCCATTCCATTCCATTCCATTCCGTTCCATTCCATTCCATTCCATTCCATTCCATTCCATTCCATTCCATTCCATTCCATTCCACTCACTCATTAAATTCACTTGATTCATTCAACTCATTCATTAAATTCACTTGATTCATTCAACTCATTCATTTCACTTCACTTCACTTCACTTCATCTCAATTCACTTCATTTCATTTCATTTCATCTCATTTTATTTCATTTCATTCATTCATCGATGAAACACCTAAATGAATAAAATCATCCATGAGTGATCTTCGCAGGAAGGCAAATCGAACTGTCTATAGAGTTGGAACGATGAATTGCACTGTCAATAAGACAAATCAAACAATAATTTGAATTTTTTGGTGCACAACAACAGTACTAATGTTAATATCACTTTATGCCGGACCTGTCCTGTTTGGAAGCTTCCTCAGTCTTCTGCAGCACCTCCTTGAGGTCCTGAACCTCCTAAGCCACAGAAGTCGGATCAGTGTGGCATGGATTTGACTTTTGTTGACTTCGACGGCAGCAGATGAGGATGACCATGATGTCGACGTTGACGACTACCCACAACAGAAGCGGCAACAACAAGAAACAAGAACAACCGCAACAACAACACCACGGTTTGAACTGTTTGAGTATTAGTAGCGTTTGGAAGTCATGAGTTGCAATTACAGAAGGGTCTGGAGCTTTGATTGCTGTCTGTTTAATAATGATTCATGGCTGGTTAAAAACGACTAATGATTAGTGCTGCGCTAATAAGGTTTGACAATGGTTGATAGCTGATCACTACTCATTGATCATGGTCTATGGTTGGTTGTTAGTTGATTCCTAGTAGCCTGTTGCCAGTCACGGTCAATTGACCACTATCAACAAGCATCAATCATATCACATAACCACTGTTAACCACCACTGTCAAGTATTAGAAAAGTTCCCCAACTGACAATTCTTGTCCCAAAAAACATCTATACATGTAACCATCACGAATGAAGATTGCCATTATTCAAAAGCTGGTTACAGTATCAGTTGCTACCAGTAGCTACTCTATGTGTCTCTCTCTATCCCTTTGCGCAATACAATAGACATACATACATTATATGAATATACATGTATACATCAGGCGTTCTGTCTCAAATAACCTTTACCACTATGCATCAACCACAGGAACCATATCATACCGTACCTCAACCAGCAGCGCCAAACAGCTTGAATCATAATCAGAAACACATATAAACACCCCGCATTGCGGTGGGTCAATATCCTCTACCCCTAGCTGTTCACCTCCCATAAATAACCAAATTAGTTGAGCTGTTGGGACGTGAACTGCTACCCATTCTTTCAATGGTCCCTTATGATCCAAAGGCCACTATTGGTATTTCCCTAGTCTTGTTGGTCACCCTTCCCTAGTAGCAACAATTCACCAAGTCTTGAGTCACTGGAACCTAGAATATCAATAACACCCACCATTCCCAACCAGCACAACCATTCCCAACCGACATCCACCAACCATGGGCTGCTTCTTGGATCTTTTTGGTTCCTTCCCACCACAGGTTCCGCACGTTCCCCCCACGGAAGGTTCCCTCGCCTTTGCAGCTGCAGCTCTCTCGTTCATTTCCAGGTCCAAGTCCTAGGTGGCGCACTGGCAATTCTTCATGTGGAAACCAAATGTGGCTAATAGTGGTTGATAATGGTTGCTAATGTACAGTGCTTGGTAATCATGGTTGCGTAAGAATTCTTGGTTGATGGTTGGATTCATGGTCCACTGACCACTGATGTGGTTGCTGGCAAAGTGATGGTTCATATATCATTGCATTCAAAGTTCCAACAGCAGTTGGTCAATGCCAAAGAGCGGATATACTGAATGCCGCCTATCCGACAATCCTGGTCGATTCGGATAAATGGTTGGCAAACTGGTTTCGTCTTGCTGTACTCGATAATCACGGATCATCAATGGTCGGTCTACGGTGCTCATATGCTCGTAAATACTGGTTGGTTGGCCAACCATTGTTAGCCCCACACAGGTCACCCCGAAGTGAAGCGCAGTCGGGACTGCGAACTTCAGACCGCAGCCACCCGAAAGAAAGAAAGAAGGAAAGAAAAGAAAGAACAGAAAGAAAAGAAAGAAAAGAAAGAAAAGAAAGAAAAGAAAGACAAGAAAGAAAAGAAAGAAAAGAAAGAAACGAAAGAAAAGAAAGAAAAGAAAGAAAAGAAAGAAAAGAAAGAAAAGAAAGAAAAGAAAGAAAGAAAGAAAAGAAAGAAAAGAAAGAAAAGAAAGAAAAGAAATAAAAGAAAGAAAAGAAAGGAAAGAAAGAAAGAAAAGAAAGAAAAGAAAGAAAAGAAAAGAAAGAAAGAAAAGATAGAGATAGATCAAGTATGGCTTGCAGGGCGGTCCGGTGGCAGTCGGGATGAACCGGCTTCACAACACGGTCCGGAAGGCCTTAGCTTTCTGGCCATCCACTGAAATGACCATCTCCAGTTTCTTGGGCATGGACACATCCAGTAAAAAACAGCATCTGTTTACCCGCAAGCAGCTGGTGATCTACATTGATTTGACCTCACATCTGGGTTTTGTTAAGTTGATTAATTTTGTTAAGTTCTATATATGAGTTGATGAATTTCATTGGTGTGGATCTTCCACTACCTGGGCAGCCTTCAGGCGAGGAGCGGCTTGAACTTGTGCCAGTTTGCTCTCGAGCTCTTCGGCTTGCTGCCGGCCCGTCTCCCGGTCCTGACAAGAACGCTCAGGATCCCAGCAGTTTAGACATCTCCGAATTCCACCAGCATGGATCTAGAGAAGCATAGTTCTCCTGGTTCACCACCTATAAAAAAGAAACAGCTCCACAACTCCACATGCTCTGTCAAAACTGAGGCATTCCTTCAGCAAAGGAACTGATGGGCCCATGTGGGCCCACGAACCCAGCACAGTGGCACAACCTGTGTCCAGGTTCCACGCGCTCCTTGGTTTGAGCCAAGGCTTTTTGCCTGTGAATCTTCAACCTCCAGCAGGAAAGTGATGGAAAGTGGCCGACCGAGCACTTCAAGTTACACGTTGGATCACCCATCGCAGTCACATTGTTTGGAGTGGCAAAGGGCTAGCAGGCCAGCATCCGGCTGAAATGATGAAGCATCTGCGCAACCGCTCCCTCGAATCTCCCATGGGTCTCGGGTTTGATGTCTTGTTCCAAGGCACGGGTGGATGGGGCGCTCACCGAGCAAACGATTTTTTGTGACCAGGCCTGGCTTCGAAATCTTTCTTCTCATCCTCGAGGACCTTACCCGAGAAACATTTGCAGCATACTGGCCAGCTGAATATTGAAACGACTAGCTTCACGATGACGTGCAATGATCCTACAAGTCTCCTGTTCTGGTCATGCCTCCCGCGACAGAAACCCAGTGGCAGCTTGACAGCTCCCCTACCCCATGTGTGGGGAAAACCTGGGTATTCATAAAATCTGCGTCATCACAGCGCGCTGTCTGGTTGAGTAGTTGGAGTTTCCAGCATTTTCTCACGGTCATGGTGTCATGGACCTTGAGATGCTCGGCCCTTATGTCTTTAATGTGGAGTGCGGTCACTATCATCGACGACAACAAGAGCAGGAGCAGCAGCAGCAGCAGCACCACCACCACCACCCGCAACAACAACAACAACAACAACAACACCAGCAGCAGCAGCAGCAGCAACAGCAACAGCAACAGCAAAAGCAAAAGCAAAAGCAACAGGAACGGGAACGGGAACAGGAACAGCAGCAACACAAGCACACGAGCACACGAGCACACTAGCAACGGAAGCCACATAAGCAACATAAGCAACATAAGCAACACAAGCAGCAGCCACAGCCACAGCCTGCCATAGACACAGCCATCACCACAACCAGCAAAACAATGGCCATCGCTGTAGCAACAACTACCGCTTCAGCGCTCAGCTCGGCTGTTTGTTGGTCATGCTCCTTCATTCTCGGATGCTTGCAGCCATCTTGGTTTAAACCCCCCAGTGTTTCTTGAATCAACAGTTGCGCATGCAAAGCCCCGCCTTGTTCTGACATCATCATGTCAATAAGTCCATTCGTACTCGCACATGATATTTCATTGCAAGGCTTTGTACTGCATTACATGCAGTACATTACATTACATTACATTACATTACATTACATTACATCACATTACATTACGTTACATTAGATTGGATTATATAGATTACATTACAGTAGAGTACGGTACAGTACAGTCCAGTGCAGTGCAGTGCAGTGCAGTGTAGTGCAGTGCAGTCCAGTGCAGTGCAGTGCCGTACTGTACGGTACAGCACAGCACAGCACAGTACATTAGATACGTACGTACAGAAATATACAGCAGCACAGCACAACACTACTCTGCACTCATATATTCATATATTTCAAATATATTTCAAAAATACATACTCATATGGACTAGGGAATCGTAGCACCAGAAAAACCAGCAAGGACCAACAGCTGGGAGTGGTTTCTTGGCCATGCCTGCAATAATGAAAATCCCGACCAATCCCAACCATATATCAGACCACATGAACCACAGTTGCTCACTGGCGCAGTTTATGCAGCATCTTAACCAAGCAGCTGCATAAACTTTCGCAATCTCCTTCTCCAACTCTTCCACCTGGTTCTGATGTCGTTGCTTCTCTAGCTCCTTGTCCTAGCCACTGGTGCAATGTGGTGCAATCCTGCTTTTGGGAGTTGCTTTTTTGGGCGTGGATGGCCTATGTAGGGGCTGAGAAGGATCAAGGACAACCAGTCCTTGCTACACAAAGCGCTTGGCAAAACGCTGAAGTTTTGCAAAAAATCACCTCAACATCAGTAAGTGTAAGCTCGTGCCGTGCCATCTACAAGCATCCACAGGGCT
Source organism: Symbiodinium kawagutii (assembly GCA_009767595.1). NCBI lineage: Eukaryota > Dinophyceae > Suessiales > Symbiodiniaceae > Symbiodinium > Symbiodinium kawagutii. The sequence goes on from VSDK01029014.1 coordinate 444,696, forward strand.
CCCTCCCAAGCAGATTTCTCTAAGTTTTTGCCATGCTGGCATTGTTTGCATGGGTTTGGCGTGCGCCTTCCTGGTCCTCATACTGTGGTGCTTGAACCATTTCGGAGCTCAGTCTGTTCGATCTCCATGGCGTTTGCATTGTCTCGGAGCTCTTTCCGGTCGTTGGCATAACATCATGGCACCCCGCCGGCACATATGCTTTTGAAAAATCTTGGGGGAAGTCTTCGCACCATCTTATTCACGGCCGAGGTTTGAGGGGCTCAGTGCCAGCGCCCCCAAGGCCTTGGGCCCAAATCCCAATCGCTCGTTTTTAGGGAGGAAACGACCAAAAACATCCGGAACTGGAGGGTAGCCGGGTACGAGTACAGCACACCATTTGTGGACACAGCCATCTGCAATTTGCTCCTTCCGTCTTTGTCCATGTTGCTGTTGATATGATAGTTTTCATTTTTGGTGTGAGAGGCAAATTGGAGCATAACAATGGGAACTCAAAGTTTTGACCACATGAATCCAAGGCATACTACTAGCCCATGACAAATATCTCACATGCATCGGACTATGTGCTCCTCACTCGCCCCACACTTGACCTCTAATTACAGTATGCATTGCAAATCTTGTAGATTGCATCCGAAACGGGTGAAGGCTGTGGGATAACTCGTGAAAGCTCTAAGTATGCAAGTGGCCCCAAGAGTGCTGAAGCCAATACCTGGGGATTGAACGTTGTGAAGCGGACCAATCACCAGGCAAAAAAAAAGCCAACGCGGAAATAATCAGCTGCAAAGAAACTTGAAGAAACCATGACAGCCGGAGCTGAAGAAGTCAATGCCAAAGCCCAAAAATGCACCAATCACCCAAATCAGCAACAAGCCAGAGAAACCCAAGCCCCCAACATATCCCAACATTGCATTGAAGAGCCCCTGCTCATGCACACAGGATGAGCACCATGAAGCAGAAAAAAGAGTGGCTACCAGGCTTGGAGAGCGACAGAGCTGCACGTCGTGGGACAACCATGGTGCCCCTCCCCCAGAGGTCCTTCATGTCTGCAACATTTTTGCTGAGCGCACTTTTGATCCTACCCAAGTCGCGCAGCGGCATAGAAGCCACCAGGAAAAAGAAATTCAAAAACTACCTTCGCATTCGCATGCCTTCGCCACCAAAACTTCATTTCCTCAAGGAACCTTTATACCATATGTATCCATATGTTCTCACATGTTCTCACTGTTTCCAAGTTGAAGTGCTGGAGCTTTAGAACCCTGAACTGGCACTGCCAAGAACCTGGCCTCTGGTCGTTTTCACCTTGGAGCCTTTCTTTCAACTCTTCCAACTCACTGATGCGTCCTCAGGCGAGCAAAGGACCCCATGGTTGGGAAACCAACACCCGCAATAGAAAAATGTGCCCCAAAAAATCGCAGCCACTCAAGAGCCGGAGCATCCTAAGCCAAGCGGCCAGATTGCTCCCTGTTGGTGGTCTCCACCTGGCTCACCTCGGCAAAGCTGCAGCTGGTCATCGCCAAGCCATCGGTTTGGGCCATGGGCCGTCCCTGCAAATCAGATTGCCAACAAAGTGACGAACTCCCAAAACAAAGTTTGCAAAACAAAAAAAGTACAACCATCAACTGCAGCAGCAACAGCATTACAACAACCGCAAAACCAAGTATGGTGCTCACATCCTCGCTATGATAAGAACTACATAAAGAGTACCGGAAACACAACATGAGAGCAGCTAAGGCTCTGCCGTTGCGGTGACTTAAAATTAGACGATGCCTACGAACCAGCGAGGCCAACTGCAGCCGGAGATCCAAAGCGTCCTTCTCAGACAGCCTCAGACAGCGCCCCATCTTGCGTGCAGGACGGCACTTGGCGGGTTGCCCGTGTCATCCAACAAGCTCAGGAAGCTTTGCACCGTACACTCTGCTCAGCTGTGCTCAGGTTAGGTTCGGGCCAACATTTGACTTGTCCAAAACTGGCCTGCCCAAAAACAATTCATTACGCTTTCCCAGTTGGTTCAGATCATTATTATTGATGATTTATGGAGACCCATATGATGGAAATACTGTGCAACTCCTGCTCAGGCCTGCCCCAGGGAACTGCCTCGCTACACGAAACTGGTGTCTTTTGACAATCTCGCGTCAATGAATCTTGCCAACAAAGCCTTCCAACGATAAACAATCTGGAAATTCATCATGCAATGTAGTTGCCTTATTTGCACGCGAGGATTCCCCGGACCCCTACCAGTAGCTGTGAGCGGCAGTATAAATCCCCGTCTGTGTCCTACACATGCCCTGTCTGCGGTGAGGATTCTTTGCTTCCGGGCTCTTTTCGCAACTCCTCCTCTTTCTTCTGCTTCTCCATCCTGAAACGCAAAGAATGCTAGACCCAGGAGAACTGGACTGGCATAGCAGCCCTGAGAAGCTCAAAGCAGGGCCGTACATTCCAGCATTGTAAGGCGTCTGTCTTGTCAGGCATCTTTTGACAAGGGAAGTAAGGGAACTATGAAAAAATACCCGGTACTTGGAAGCCTGGCCTGATCTGGCATGGGCTGACCCTCAGATGAAAACTCTGACTATTCAACACAGATTTGTTCAGATTCGGCGTATGATTAGAGACACATACTGGTAGATTGAGCTTGTGATTTGGCCACCTCATTAGCCAGGATACAGCCCCAAGAAACCATTACCCGAATCATTGCCTCGGAGAAAGGTTTTGTGAGCTTCGTGAGCTTTGTGGTTCCATGTTGGGCCAGTGTGCAAGCGTGTGCAAGGCCATTTCTTGGAAATCTTCACCTATGGATCGCCCCATCCATGGAATCCCAAAGGTTGTGGCTGCAGAGTCTGCTCCAGTCCCTGGAGATCCCTGACGCTATGTCATCGCGTTGCTTCCTGACAGCGGCCACCTGCGCAGGGACTGACTTACCTCCCACCAGGGTGACGCAGCATGCGATGGAAATCCTTTTCCTGTCAAAATTGATGCCATTTTACGCCCTTTATCCAATTGAACTCTTGGATGAACAAATAGCTGCTCACCAACTCGAAGTTAAGTCTGCGGATCATTTGGTATGCTAAGTTAAGGCTCCGCGAACTCTCCGTGCAAATTGTCGAAAAAAGGCTCAACCAAACATGGAAGTCATTTGCCTGACAGTTTTGAAGACCTTGTGCCCCTACCATTCCTACCATCCCCAGCTTTAAGAAGGCACTTCATTGATTTTGGTGTTCCTTCCTGCCTCGGCTTCGTGGTCCTTTCTCATCGCTTCGACTGAAGCGGCTGTCAGGATGGTCCGGCTTAGAAGGTACATGGCATCGCGTTGTTTGGCAAAACTTGTCGAAAGTGTCAACCCCAAAAAGCTCAGTGTCCTAATTAATCAATCCTGTTTCGATGTCAGTGTGGTGCCCTGCTTCTGACCCATAGCCAATTGATTAGGGATCGAACCTTGGGTCGTCTGACCTTGACATAGCATGCGTAAATTGCACAATCATTGTCTACGATTTATTGGATAACCGCCGTCAGCCATTAGCAAACCCATATTCTACCACTAAAAACTAGTAACTAGTATATCCTGAATCATTGATGATCGTTTTAGAATATTTTGAATAACCATGATCATGATCTTGATCTTAATAGTAATGAACATATCAACCTTGGTAACACTTCTTTAGACCATCCTGATAACAGTTTGCCAATACGAGTTAGTGTTAGCTGGGGATCAGCTCGTCCTGCACAGCGAACATCCCAAAAACGAGAGGGGAATCAAGCTGTTGGGATGTTCACCTACCACATGTTGGTCCACATGCCAGCCGGTCAATTGGCAATGATACGGTTGCCAAATTACTAATCATTATGGATCATTATGATTCGTTGGATCATTATGGACCTTTCTTTGGGATCATTGAACATCAGTGACCTTTCTTGACTCAGACCCAGCTGGTAAGTTGGTAGGCATCAGCCTGACACCCACATGGACATGGCCTGGAGCGGTCTTGCGGTGGTGCCATGTAATGATTTGTAGCGATGACACTCAAGTTTGATGATGGTTGTTTAGCAAAATGGTCTTGGTTCTTCCTGGTTAGCGGCACACGGTGGAGAATGGCTCATAGTGCTGGATGTTGTTCCATCAATGACTGTCACTATGTGCTGGTTCTGTCGCTCGCCTTTACGCTGCGCTGCTTGCTCATCGCTGGCCCGTTGAGCCTCACAAGTTATGGTGCGCTTGCCCCGGTGCCCCGGGGTGCCTGAGGGGGGGTGGAGGCTGAATTGGCTATAGAAATGGCGCAGAAAATGAAAAATGCCACAGATTGGGATGGTTAACCCCGGTTACTGTACTGATATGTGCTAATGATGGTTTGAATGATGGATAATGATGAGCCATGGGTAACTGAAGGGTTAGTAGTGATTGCAAACATGGCGTTTAGCTTATGATGGTCAACTGTATGAACTCAATCGGACTTCATACTGATCAATGATCCATGATCGATGGACATCAGTCATCAACAAGCCATCCCAATATTTGAGAATCACCAGCTGTTTAGCCTTGGCAGTGGTCTATTCTTATTATGCCAAAGTTTCGAGTAGTGTAGAGCTAAAAATGCCCAATCTTGAAGCCCAAAAATGTATCATCAGCACACCCCATCCCGCGCTTTGCTCAATCATGCTGGACCATGCCAACTGGGTGTTGTTGTGAAAACGGATATGTCACACTAAGCAGAAAGGATCGTTCTAGACAGTGTCGAGACAATCCAAGTTCATCACCGGGCGCCGTCTTTTCCAATCATGACAGGGATGCCAAGGGCAACGAGGCCTTCCCATGACCCCTAAGAACTTGGAAAAACACCTTCAGCCTTCAACTTCAAACCATATCAGCTTATAGGCGACTTGATTTTGAAAGATCCCTGGAATACCAGGTAGCCTGCTCCCCTCTAACCGGAGGCTTTCCTCCCTTTCCGGCTCCGTCGGGCCTGAACTCCCTCCTTAGCGATAAATTGCGCTTGTAAGTTGGGGAGGGGCAGCTGGCAGTGAGGACACGGGACTGGGTCGGATGGCCAGCTGTCTAGCCCGGCAAAGAGGATGAAATAACAGGGATGATTGCCGCTGATAATGGTGATATGACCTGGTCCAATTCATAGAAGGGGGACGCTATCTTGTGTGCCAGGGCCATAAGGCAAACGGCGGGATCCCCCGGATTGCATGGCAACAACCATCGGATGCCACGCAAGCTTTGAAGTTCCAAGAGGGAGAACAGCAACACAAAGGTCTGCCGTGGAAGATCGGTGTTTCCAAACCACCTCCGATTTTACCAAAAATCGATGGCACTTACCCCCAAATATACCTGATTGCTTGATGTTGAGCTCCTGCTGGGACATTCTCTTACAATATTTGGATCCTTCACTTGGATCCATACTCATATGAACGAACGTAGCTGGCTTACGGCTGGTGGCGGGAAAATGCACGTATCAAATTTCAGAGTAACATCACAGGAATCCCAAGTTGTGGGGTACATGACATAACTTGAGCCTGCTTTTTGAGGAGATTCAGTTTAATAGCTTGATTCTAACGCCAAATGGACAATTCATGCATCAAAAAAAACAATGTTTTTGGCAGTCTTCTCTTCCTATCAAGGCCTTTCCATTCCTATCATAAAGCGTTAGCCTTTTCCAAGGAGACAAATTCCTATGTGGCTTACCTTCATGGATCTCCCGTTTGATCCCCAGTATTGCTGCAGAAAGCGTCCCGTAACCACCAGACGGTGGGAATTTTGGCCAGCCCTTTCGCAACTTTGCTTAGCCACCAGTAACCAATCTGAACAACTAAGGTGATGGTCAATCATGGCTATGCTTTGTGATGCTTAGATGATCGACTCATCCAGGTTTCTTTGGTCTGCGAAAAGATTCCCGCTTTCCTGCGCCTTTTCTGCACAGGCGATGTCCGCAGAGCCACTCAGGCTACTGCTAAGCCACTAGCACCCGGGGCGGCAAAGGAAGAGGTCGGCTACTGGCTGTGCAAGAATGGCAGTTTAAAGCAGGTCATGATGTTCAATAGTGGTTGGAACTGCTTGGCGTTAAACCAAGAAAAACTTCCATCTCAAGAAATTGTGGATCGATTGCTTCAGTCGGCCTTCAAGAATGCAGGCACCAATTCAGAAAGCATCAAAATACTGTCAATACTTCATAGATCTTCATAGAACATGATCCAACCAATGGGCTCCCGCATGTTTCCAATCCTGCCCACAAACATGCCAAAAATACGCCTTGTCAATGCGAACAAGAGTCCCTGGGCAATTCTATGTCCGTCGGCCTACCTATGTGCCAATCAGATGTCTATTTTGTGTGTTACCTATATAGATAGACATGTGTATATGCGTGTGTGGGCATATGCATGTCCATGTGTAAGTATAGAGCCAGTACTTCGCAGATATGCGAGAGACTTGCGAACACCAGCCTGTATGCATAATGTGTATGCGCACAGGCACACATACATATGATTCATAGGTCTAGAGGTATGCATTTGTCTATAGATGCATGCGTGCACTCAACTTCTTATTCACATATGCGTTTGATATCCCAAAAAAATGAATACAATGTGCATGTCTACAGGGACCGTTGGGGTGGACATCCGGAAATGTCGGAACCAGAAACCGACCAAAGAATCATCCTGGCTAGAAGCACCACTTTGTATAGATAATTCCTCATCTATTCACATACGGTGCCACTGATTGCATATAGATAGGGGTAAAATATGATGAAATTGGAAAAATATGGATACACACTACACTCTTACACAAAATTTCCATGAAGAGAGGTCAAGAAACAAACGCATCTGTGCGTAGGCAGCCAGATTTTTGCCCATGCCAAGATTACAGGCCATGGCGTTCCAGCATTCTCATTCCGCATCGGCCTCTGCGGCCTCAGGCGCTTCTTCCTGGGTAGCCAGTTGAGTGCCTGGGTCGATAGGCTCGTAGTAGTCCTGCCACAGGTCCCCGTGGTGAGAGGGTCTGAGGCACATCCCGGAGTCAAATCACTGGCAGTCAAACTTGTCAGCAGGCCTTGCTCGGGCTACACCACTGCACTACCATGGGGACGGCCGACCAACTTTCATGCAGATATGGCTACCCGTTCATCTTACCGTAGCGACTAGCCATAGTGGCCACTGTGCACAACAAAATCAACTGGACTACCGGACTGTCCCTCAAATTAATGCCACACCCACTGTACCATAAACAGCAAGATGCCACAAAAAGAGCATTAAATTCAACTAATGCAAAAAAACAAGACATGCGGGCCATGCCCCAAGGCAGTGCCAAGACCGTCCAGTTGAGATCCATGTAATGTTTGCCAACTAAAGAACTGGCGGCGGCTAAGTTTCAAAGCATAAAAGTTCAAATGACAAAACGCACCAACAATGGTCAACTGAATAACTTGTGTTTGTTCAAACCGGCCGATAATTTCCGAACCTAGTGTCCTTGGCTCAGAAAATGCCAGCTTGCATCTCTCACATAAAGCATGCACAACACGTTCACCCAACTATTCCCAACACACCAGCTAGCAACTAGCAGTTGAACTCGCTTAGATCATAATCCCCATCTGCCTAGCCATTGAACACTTCCGGCACACCAGCAAACCTACTGCACCAACGGTGTCTGCAGGTTTCTGGCAACTTGGTGTTCGGGGCCAACTGCAGGTCAACAGCTGGGTCCTTTTTCTTGGCTTTTCGGGTGACCTTGTCCACGGTCCACACCGTTTTCGTTGGAGTCGACATCTTCTGCTGGATCTCCCTGAGGCTTTCCCCGGTTGCCAGGGTGAGATCCTTCCATCTTCCATCCCTGCCTTTTCAACAAAAGGAAAACAACAAACAAAATTGCCCTCACAAGCCCAGATAGGCTCCAACCTCCACCCCCTGCACAGGCCAGAGCAACAAACAGTCAACCCTTGCCCAGGCCAACTGGCCCGACTGTTTCTGCCAAAGAGCCCAACTTTTTGATTCATCTCGTAGATCAGGGAGCCAATGGTATCTTCCCCTTCTTGATTTCGGACCTCGCGCATCATCGCCTCACTGCTGGCCGCAACCTCCCATGGATCCAGTACTGGCCACACTTGGCACCCACGATGTTTGCCCATCAATCTTTCTAGTTGAGTGAGTTGAGGTGTGAATTGCTGGGAGTTTCGGTGGGATTTTCTATGATCCCCCCATGAGCACGAGCCGAGCCGCCATAGCATCCTCGATCACGGTCCAGTTTTCTGTCACCCGGGCGTTCGACTGCTGGGTGAAGAACTGCCGTGGCCAAATGAGGCTCTCCGTCAAGATGGTAACGCTTAGGGGGCAATGTTTACGATTTGAATCCCAAAGTGAGAAACGGCAATCCGTTTTTGTGAGAGGCACTGACTCTATTGTCGGAGGTGTTTCTTTTGGAGGCTCCAGGGTGTTTGCCAAATTTGCCAAATTCTATCTCACCTACCTACGTGTGAGGACAGAGCTGCTTGCTTACATTTCATATTCCCAGCCGACCTGTGGAGTATCTTCCAGCTGCTTCATGCGCGACATAGTGTCCTGGCATCTTGGCACCAGTCCTTGATAGCTCCTTGGCTCCCCACTTTAAAGGATTTGTTGAAAGCTCTATATAGCTCGTTTGAAGGATGGTTGATGATGGTCAATGTATAGCCATGATAGGTATCTCCGCTCTACTTGGCAATCGGTCAATTCAAATGGCCATGTCTTGCAACCACTGTGGAAAGGATGCGAAGCAGAAACCATGGGAGCCTTCCGAGCACCTTGTTTGGATAGGCATATTCAAGGTTTACCGACAGTCTGGCGGCGGCCAATCCCTAACAACCACCACACCTTTATTCATGGGTCGCGGCATTTTCAATCCATGGACGTTCTTGCAGCTTCCCTGCAACATCTTTCCAACCTTAAAGTTGCACAAGGACTTTCCCATTCAACACATCAATATGTCCTATCGCTGGCGGAAGTGAGGAGGACAATCAATGCACATGAAAGTCATCCCAACAAAAACATCGAAAAACATCAAAAAAACAAACTACAAACCACAAACAACAACCCCCACAGCAACAGCACCTTCCATCGCCAGCGGGATCGCACCTGGTAGGCCAAAACTGCTTTGGCCATGGCATGGCCCTTCACATCTCCCGCTGTGGCAAAGAGTTCCACTGACTGTTCGCTGAAGGGCCTGGGTAGCCCGCAGCACAGGGCTGTGGCCATGGGCACATCAAGGGGTTGCCTTGACCCAAACGGTGCTCTGGCAGTGCTGGCATGCTCCAAATCATGTGAATTCAGGCCCAGAATATCTAATATCTATTCTTATGATTGTTGCTTATCTTATACTTAGATATACTTAGTGAGTTTCTCGCTGGAATAATGTGCAAGTCTATTTTCCATTTTTTCAGAAGTTTCCGACTGTCTTAAAAGGCATGGGTAGCCAACCAGAGTGAAGCAAACAAGTTGAACTGCCCATGGACTTCCTGGGGGATCCGTGGGATAGTGCTGAGTCAGGGCTTTGCTTTGAACGGGCACCGTATGGAACCACATGGAACCATGGCTTTGCGAAGACCTCAGGGCGACTGAGCGTAGTTAATGTACAGATCCTACAGTCTGGTGGCCAATGGGCCACGATGATCACCGATGGTAATCAACCATTGCTTCACAACCATTGGCAACCGGCAGTAGTGCTAAACTGCCATAGTCTAAGATGTCTAAGAATCCAAACAGTCCAAACAGTTCGCTTCAAAAACAGGACGGCCTTTTCTGTGGGTTCTTCTGGTGGTTTCCTGCGTGCCCCACAGCTCGGCTGGACCCAAGTGACAAGCCCTCGTCCGGTGAAAGCTCGGCACAAAAGGTGTGGGCCAAAGTTTGCAGCGCATAGCCCTGGCCATAAGCCGCCTCCTGTCCAGCTGCTCGCGTTGCAGCCAACATAAGTAGTGGTCACCAACCAGTGACGAAGTGGGATCCTCAAAGGGTACCAGAAGCACTTTCGAAGAGCCGTTCCACTCCGAGGTCGGCGGTGATTACTTTCAACAGAGAAGCACCAGATAGACGACGAGATTTAAAAAACGGATCTTGACAACTGCTCACTTGCACTTGCTCTTTGTACCAACCCGAGGTTCAACTGCAACACTTCATGATCTCTCGCTAGGCACGACGCAATTTTTAGTCCTTCTGGTGCCTGTTGGAATTGTTGTGTAGGTGAGTTCATGTTGGCTTCATATTGAGTCATGCACGGACAAACTACAGTATAAGAAAAAGTGTCGACAAATGTGCTGGTCGCTCGCAGCATTGTCATTAACGTTGATCCCAGTGGCATGCACAAGTTGTCCGCCAAAATGCTGAGGGCACTCAATGCATGTAGGTAGACAAAACAAGTCGTGTCCGTTGGAATTTACTGGACATTTTGCCCAACCAATTCCTGTGGGATCACCAGCCTACACAAGAAATTACGCCAGTCGTGGGCAAACCCAAACCTCGACCCAAAACCGCAGCATCGCCAAAGACTCACAACTTCCAACCAGTCCTTGGGCGACATCTTGGCCTTGCCAGGCTGAGGAGGATCAAGGGTTAGAGGAATTAACCAATACTGGTAGATCTACACATATTTGTGAGTGTGCGTAATGGTACGGCATGTGTGTACTGGTACGGCATGTGTGTGTGTGTATAATGGTACGGCATGTGCGTGTGTGTGTGTGTGTGTGTGTGCACGTCTGTCTCTTGATTTATTCATTTGTTTGTTTAGTAGGGTGAACATCTCCAAAGCCTGGCGCTGCCACTGGTGGTGCCTGCTGGTAGTACTTCAAGGCTTCTTGTGCCACTTCTTTAGATTCTGCCAACTCTCCAATGGAGAAGTGCACCTGGCAGCTTCATGCAGCTTCCAGGTACAGATAGTGTCAAACGTGGATGAGTTCTTTCTCGCCGTTTCAAAGAAAAATGTGGAAAGGTTGGTTGATGCACACCAAGTTGTGCAAAGACGACACGAATTTTCAGCCATGGTCGTTGACACACATCGACAAACTACATCACCCACCTTGGCTTGAGCATGCAGGCCATCTGCAATCGCCTTAGGCCCAGGCATCCGTGTCCAAGTGCAAAACTTGGCTGATGATTTTTAATTTGCAACTCACATACACTTAGTACAAACGCAAAACAAAAATGCCTTGGAATCTGCAAATGGTTTCCCAAAATATGGCCCTGAAGAAATGGTTTGCACATGTTGGCACCTTCTTGTCTTCCTCTTCGGGGCTGATGTCGTTGCCCCGAAACCTCGGAGCGCCGCTGGGTGGAAGCCTGTGCGAAACTTGACCGATCACAGCTTCGACAAACTTGACCGAAACCACGATTGAAGTACTGGTTGACAAATGATGGCAAATAGATATAGAAATCGATTTATTTATGTATGTATATGTACACATTCATAATCATCCATGCACCAATCAGAACAAATTAATCAAACTAACAAACATGATTTGGCAATTTGGCATCCCTTTTGATGCACGTTTTGTGATAGCGATATCTGCTTAGCATTCTCTATTGCGATGAATCATGCCCAAAAAAGACTGGCAAAACATGCGAAACATCGTGAAACCTCGCCACAACCCCCACTCTGGCGGCATTGACAACTACATGCTACATACACGGTCGGAATATGTGCTTGTCAAGTACGCCACCCGCACACATTATCCATCCAACCAGTCCCAGCAATAGTACTCACCCATGCACATCCATTGTCACTACTTCTCTCATCAGGATCATAAAATCATCATCATCATCATCATCATCATCATCATCATCATCATCAACCATCAATCGCCAATCTCTCGCCAATCATCAATCATCAATCAATCATCACCATCCTCATCATCCTCATCAGCAGCAGCTGCATATCCATGCACAACTCCACTGATCCACGCATCTGTCCATGGCCACAAGGTCAAATCAATGCCAAGTCTCAACCACAAGACATCCTTTGCCGCGAACAGCGCGTCCACGGCGTCGTTCTCGTGAAGCCTTGGGCGCAGGAACCCAATAAACAGCGGCATGTTTACTGAGGATTTGTCACAGCACCCTGTCGCGATAACTGTTGTATTTGCAAGGTCTTTGGCTCCTCATGTGCCAAAAACAGTGGCAGCTGAGTGGCTTTCTATCTGCCCTAGAAACTGCAAAACCGGACATTGCCAAACCCCTGTCATTTACAGCCTTTCCTGCCACACCCTCATCCAAACAAATGAAAAAATACCAAAATAGGAAACAAAATGCCAGCCCCAAACCACTGAAATCCCAACAGTCGTTTCTTGTCAAATCTTCATGCCATCCTAGGTTTGCCCGCTCAAAAATGCCCATTTCCAACCCACCCGCCCACCCATTCGCCACACCCCCACAGAAGAACTTCGTTATACCACACGCAGCACCAGGCTGGCTTTCGTACTTGGGAGACTTGACCTTTTCAGCTGTTTATTTTTCTTTGCCTTTGGTGGTTTGGGATCTCGAACGGCTGTTGGCGACTCCGTTCTTGCGGCTCACAGTGCCACAAATATTTTAACCTGCTGCGCACTCAGTCACTACGCTACGCCAAGAGGATGATTCTTCGAACTCTCCCAACATGCTCAGCTGGTGGGGGGGGGGCGTCGTCTTCACTGAAAACCCACAAGAGAAAACAAGTACCAAAATAATGCATGAAATACAAGACATTAAAGACTCATTGAAGACCAGTCATCATCATCGTCTCGTCGTCGTCGTCGTCGTCATCATCATCATTATCATCATTTGAATCAATCATACCCAACTGGAAGTTGTCAGAGTTGGATTCATCAGCTTGGGGGACTCACAAGCATCCCTCCAACGCAAAGAAAAACTTCCAAAGCCTCCAAACGAAATGTGGGCATTGGAGCTCCATCTATTGTACCATTCTCCCTCCAACAGTGCGCCAGGAAACATATTGGAATTGAGAATCAAGTTCAGTGCCCTCGCCTGCTGTATGAGGCCGGATTTGCTACACTCGGGATCACTCGGGTGTGATACACGAATGTTCTGGGTGTGCCCATGAATGATCACAAAAGGGTGAACCTGTGACAAAATTTGAATTGGTTTTCTTGGCGGTTCATGAACGGCCTAAGTCCAAAGACACAGCTTGACAGCACGTCAAAACTCAACCTCGGTAGGTCTCACTCCCGCCTCACCATAGGGATCTTCCAGGTCCTTCGCGGCTCTGTTCCAGGACTGTTCCATTTTGTTGCTTCATGTTGTCATCAAATCTCAGTTTCACAGGGAGATTTGTTGAACTAAGAAACTCAGCTTGCCCATCTTTGCCCATCTGCTAACCGGAACTTCCACCGAAACAGAAAGCTCAATGGAAAACGGCTCGCCAGGTGCCCACCTGGAAAATGTCCCTAGCCTCTCGCGCAACATTCTTGGCCTGGCGGACGGGTTGCAGGGTCAGCTATCGCACAAATGCCGCGCAAAAACAAGCTGCAATGCGAATTAAGAACCACCAGCACCACCACCATCACCACGACCTACCACCTACTACCTACCACCTACTACCTACCACCTGCCACCTACCACCTGCCACCTACCACCAGCATCATCATCATCATCATCATCATCATCATCATCATCATCATCATCATCCTCGCCAGTCTACAGTATCGGCGTATCTCCGCCATGATCCATCCACTGTATTCATTGATCGACCTATCCATTCTGGCTCAGCTATATGGTTCAAATGCTGTAAAGGTAAACCAAAAGCACAACCAGGCAGCACGTATCATCACACTTAACAAATGCGAATCTGGCTGTCTGATAACACTGTCAGGTCATGATGGACGAGTATGCAGGCATTCTGGAAAGTGAATCGAAAGTTTTGGCCTCCGCTGTAGCACAAAAATGAACTTTCTTGTCACATCCAACTTGTACATGTTGATTGCTTATGTATGTCATTGCTCATTCATCTGCTTACAATAACAAAAGGTGTGCTGCCTGCATCTGCCAATGTGAATCTATGTTCCCTTTCCTTCCCTTTCCTCGTCCACATCATCCTTTGCCAGCATCAATTCCCCTACCTGAGCACCGCTGCAAGGTTGGAGGCGAGTTATTCCCTGTGGCCCACTTCCGTACGCAATTAGCCGGCAATGACAATGGTGAGGTACTCAGTTTTCGGGTTTTCATTGTGGGATCTTCAATCGCTATTGTAAGGCACCTCCACTGGTGAGATTCCAAAAGACCACGGTCATCCGCGTGATCAGATTCAGCTGTGCCTGTGTCTATGATGATAACCTCCCAAACAAGTGCCATTCCGGTAGGTGGTCTTCCTCCAATCCGCGTTGAACCGTCTCAATGGAGACCGGGATCCCTAACCAACCGTTCTGTTACCAGCCATCCTGGCATCCCTAGGCCCCCTGCCAGGGTCAAGCACGCAGCCTCGGACCTGCACCGCCGCGCTGATGTCATGACGTTGCTGATTGCCGTGGTAAACCAATTGAAAACAAGCCATTTACAATTGCTAAACATTGATAGAGGGGAATGCTGCTATTGCGATCATGGAGTAAGACTATAACATTTACTAGCCATGTTGGACTATCCATTGGTCTCAATACTGGGGGCGCAAACTATCAATAATATTCAATCACCAACACTTCACTGCATCGGTTGGTGGCCAAAGTCAGAGGAAGCCCGGATGTAAAACCACCAATCAGGAGGGCGTCCTGTAAATGCGCCCCATTAGGCACTCCCATCCACTTTTACGATATGCATATTTTCATTGCTCGCTTGAAACTGGAGGGGCACCATGATTCATAGGATTAATTAAGCACCTACCCGACTGCTTTGCAGTTGATGGACGGTGAACAGAACCACAAATGATGGAAGCGTCCCGAATATCCAATCCACCACTATCCTGGCAGAAAGTGCCGATTGCATGCGCGCACGTTCAAGTAATTGCATTGAGCCAAGTGTCTTTTTGTCATCAATGTCGCTGTAGATGCAACCTGACCACGTCACCAAATAGATTGGACATGATTCGACGCCAACATGGCACCCTGGGTTCCATGTCTGTGGGGTCCCAGCCCTTGTTTCCAGGACGTCTACGCGATTCCTGCATGTGTTGCAGCGAGTCACGGAACCTTGGGATACCTCGGGGGGCCTTTCCCAGAGCTGTGCAAGGACCCCAGGAACATGACCTTGGCTCGTTTTTGGCTCTGGGTCTCTCTCCCGGCATCATCACCACGCTTTCGATGGCGTTCCAGCCCAGCTTTCTGTCCAAGGGGCATGCAGTACGCGCAGAGGAAATGCCCGCTTTGGCCTCCTCCTCCTGTCGCTTCTTCACTGCCTCCGATGCTCAGCTCGCTGGTTAAGGCGAAGCAGGTTGAGTACTGGTAGGAAGGGTTCTGCCAGAACTTTGGTCATGCTGTGTTTATCCTCTGAATAGCTGGCGGTGCGGCAACCCAAACCCGCCGGCCTTCACCTTCTCCTCCTTGTCCTCATGCATGAAAACAGGAATCAACACAATCTGTCAACTCGCTGATGGATTTCGTGCAACGGCAAGTTTCGGAAGTGCGCAATTCTTTGAGTTGTCTTGGACAAATCAATCCCCGTGATTCTTATCCAGCTTCTGCCCTGTCGCTTGCCTTACCAACATACAAACACACATTTCTCTCATTTTCTCTCTCTTCCCCTCTCGGTCTGTGCGTGTTGTGTCTTCATGTTTGTTTGAAATTCAGATGTTTGTGTTCTCTATCATGTTCCCACAATTTCCGTGGTCAAAAGCGTTGGTCATCCTTCTCAGGTAAGCGAGACCCTGGCCCAAACCCCAACAGGTCCTCTGCAAGCTGCAACCTGGAGTCGCAGCAGAAATCAGCTAGGTGTTTTCCAGTGGGACAGTCTGGGACAGTGAACAATCAGAAATCAGTGAAAGGTTTATTGGTGCAAATTTGCGACAGCAAGAAACAACGAGAAGAAAACAGTAGGCTCATAGAAAATCTACCCCTTACTTTAAAAAATTCACGCTGTGCAAAAATCAGTAGTTCCATGGATGCCGGCAAGTATACCAGTTGTTGAAAACTTATGGGGAATGACTTTTCGAGAACCCGGGGTACTGCATGTAAGGTCATGTGAGGCTTTGAAACCACCTTTGGCTTCTAGCATAGTCCGGGGCTTGAAACGGGAGCCCATTGGTAATCAGCTGTGGCTGCACCTTCAGAGCTGAAACATCTATTCTGAAGCCACGTCGGTGCATCCAATCTTAGGTTGTAGAAACCAGATTGTTCTGGATCTTTTCCTCATGCAAATGTTGTACATGAAGCCAAACTTCTGTACAACATGATCGAGCGATGGAAAATTTGATGCTAGATTGGAACACCAACCTACGCATTGGATCACAAAAGTAGCCAAAAAAAACAACTGATAAAAATGACAGTAGTATTGAGAACAATTGGCTGTAACACAATTGTTCTGTAGCATGAAATTGCACTATCTTCTCTTTAATTGGTTGAATTTCACTTTAATATAAATTACTGGCTCCGTTCTCTGGCATATTCGCACTTAATCAATCAACCAATGGAGCAATCAATCAACAAATCAACCAATCAATGAGTTTGTCAATGCGTTTCAATGGCTTCGGCAGAAAAGTCCTCATTGTGCTTGTGCGTGGTCACAACCCCGATGATATAAGTAGAAAGTCGCCGATTGATCGGCTAAACCATCACCGACCCTCATTCACCAAAATACACCACTAGCAAATCACCAGCTACACTAAAACTGGTAGTCATTTATAGTAACTGCCAGATCAACATTTACCTAATCAGTAGTGGTTCACCACTAGCAACCATCACCAACCATCGTCAACCATCAGTAACCTCAATTCACCGTCATTACATGATCACTAACCATTAACCATCACACATCATTAACTATCATCAACAAATATGAATCTGAACCTTTATGAACCATCAGCATCCATCAACCGCTAGTACCCAGCTTACCAACCATCGCCAAGGGATCGCCAAGGCACTGGGGGCTGTTGCCCGCCATGGCCCTCAGCAGCCGCGCAGCACTCTGGCAGCTCAGGGCCGCGGCCTCTCCGGGCCTCAGAAGTCATAGAGCGGTCATTGAAAATAAAAATGTTGCCTATAAGATCAAGTTATAGAGCAGTCATTGAAAAAAATACCTTGCCTACAAGATCCTTGTAAAATTTTCAATGCAAGTAAGAAAGTTATAAGTAGAAAATGCAAGTTATTTTTTTGCCGGGGCATCCAACGGCTTGCCCTCCATAGCTTGTTGTTGTGGAATGTTATGGAAGTGGAGAAAAGTTTATGAAGACTTTACTAAAAATGGAAGTGGAAAACGGATGTGGAGAAAATTGTAGTTGAGCAGGAAGTTGAGAATGGAAGTGGCCAATGGTTTGGATGGATGCAGAAGGGTATGGTAAATTGATGGGTAATCGATGCTTGATGAATGAACTTGGTGACCGTCCAGAATTGATGATTGGTTGATGGTTAAAAGAATGGCTTCGTAAAATGATGATAGTAATTTATGCCTAATGGTTGATGGATGGTGAATGGACACTTAATGATGGTGGTTGTAGGGGAACTGGTGGTCAATAGTCGGTTGATTGGTGCTTAATCCTCAGGAGCAAGGGTTGGTGATGCTAACCAATGCCCATACAAATGTCTGCTCTTATACTTGCATTCATGCATATTCATGCTTACACTACTGCTTATGCATACACATGTTGATGTGCGCTTGCTTGTTCGTGTGTGTGCTGAATTCAGATCCGTGAAGACGCTGATGAAATTGAGGGCCCTTTGCAAACAAGATTTAGCACTATTTTAAGACCACAAATCTTGTTGGCAAAAAGTTGAACTATAATTTTGCTCTGCCAGCCTTGGGTGACTCGGAAGAAGTAACAAGTCGCTACATCTGGGGCGCCAGGAGAACTGACGACTGCCGGGGATATGAATCTCCTTTGCCTAGTTTGCCTCGTGACAATTAATTATATCTATGTACTTGAATTGGGTTCTCAGTTCATTGGGTTGTGACCATCCCCAAGCTGCAAGATCCCAGATCAAGCATCGCCTTAGCCAAGTTCGCAGCCAATCTAGCTTAAAGAAAAGCGGGTGACCGAATTTCATGAAGTAAAGGTGATGACCAATGATATCGACCTTGAAAACTTGGTCTGCACTGGCATGTGCTGGCCACTCCCGACTTGATAGCAACATGTTGCAGCGATCCTCAGAGTTCAAGGCACTTGTTCTTCTGACTCTTGAAGAGCTCTTCACTTGCAACTGCGGCCTTCAGGGCCTTCGCGGAGTCCTCGCTTGGCAGTTTGATAAGTCATGGTAGTTCCCTGCCCCCTCGCACACTCTCAGACACCCAGAAATGTTGATTGAGCTGGCATTCTACAGCTTTGGGATGACCTTTAAGGTGATTCTTCTAGGAGGTCTGACACGGGGAAAGGGCTTGGTCAGTCGCTTCTGCAGTTCCCCTCTCCGTCAGTTCGATGTGAGCATAGCCTGCCAAGAGCTGAGCATAGGCCTGCCAGGGAGCCCTGCTGGGGGCGGAAGTTCTTCAAAATCCATGGTCATGACATCACCCTTGGAAAGAGACAGAGCCAACGCCCACGCACACTTGAAAGACACACTCAACTATGAGCAGATATCTTGGAATCCGCTGAAGTTGCGAGGGCCAACAAAAAACATTGGCTACCGAAGTCGACACTTTGGCTGAACACTTCTGCGGAAACATACATCGGCTCTTGTGCGCCCTGGCTTCCTGCACTCTTATAGCCCTTCCAGGGCCCTCCAGGTGTGACACCCTGCCTGGCCCACAACGTTGCCATCAACGGCGAATCGCTGAAGCCTCAGGGCGCAACGGCAGGGAAGATGGAGACTTTCGGGCGAACAGTGATGATACCTGACGGACAATATCCCACACCAGTTGGTAGGCTGCAGATCCCCAATCTTGAGTTTTAACCACCTGGGGTGATGCAGGCTTTTAGGCTTTCATTATGCTTTGCAGGGGGGGCTGGCCAATCGAAGACCTGCCTCTAATCCAAATTGGACCAGGTGAGCACTTCGTGGCCTTTCTGTGCCAATTCCCATGCCATGCGCAATCATGCAAAGATAAAAATCAACAATAAAATTCGCATCAATCAACTTTTTGGGTTCAGAGTTCCTTCCAAAACTCAGCACCTGGAAGTTTCTCTCGCCAAGGCACGACTCCCGAGCTGCCCAGGCACATCTTCCGGCGGCATCTTTACCAATGGCCAGAGCCACTAAGGGGATCACCGGGTTGAACCGAAGCCTCGGTTTCCCCACGTCGCGGCGGTCATACCATGCGCATTTGCAAACACTGCAGGGTTGTGTCGAATTTTTTGGGCCTATATGCGTATCAAATAATGCGGCTCATACAATTTCAAGTACGTATCGGGTTAAGTGCGTGCTTAAGCATCATAGTGAATGACAATATGCACATCAAACTACAAATATGCACCAATCATCAAAAACTCTGCTGCTGCTGTCCCCCACCCCGCGTCACTGTGCCACCCCGCGCTGCTTCGACCCGACGCCTCGCCACCACCGACAAGGTCTGCACTGCCAAGGGCATGGCCTCGATGCCTACAAGGCATGGTGGCCAGGGCTTGCGGATGGCAGGGTCAACAAGTACTTGAGAATCAATCTTGGATTTAAGATGATTTAAGGGTTACTTGATGGCAAAAATGGTTTCTGTACTGGTTTGCAATCTCAACGAGCATGCTTATTTAGTGATAAACCACGTTTGGCAATGGCTTTCGGCGGTTGATAGCGCAAGGTTGTCGGATTTCCGCCTTTTCCATCAGCCACTAAATTCTGGATGGGCTTCAGAGCAGCCTCCACATCCTGGCGGCACTTCCAACATCAGTTGGTCGAGAGTTGATACCCTGCATGGTTGCTTGCAATGGCAAGGACCCAGCCCCACGTACTGCGGGCTGACATGAACCATACAGGAAGCAGCTCTCATGACTCTCATATGATTCATGAGATCAGCGATGGCTCATCCCTTTGTCCCTTCGCAAGTGGCAGACAACATCCAACACCTGGATTTTTTCCCCCAGCTTGGCACCCCAAGATCTGCTCGTCGCTCCTGCATGCCATCAGCCAGTTCGGTACAGAGGCCCACGGCCACCCGCGCCACGTGCAGTTGGTGATCACTTGAAGCCTGGGAGATGACAAGTGAAGACATTGAGAGAAACCATGGGAAACCCACCAGGACCAAAACCCACCACGTGCAAATGAATCAGGCAATTTTTGTGAATATCCTGTGAGCATGGTGCCTAAGAGCCTCCGGGCAAAATCTGGTTGGCATATCTGCTGGCATTTGCAGTGTTCCGAAACGGTCTCCTCTCTCCAGAACGGAATGATTTGGATGCGGCCAAAAAAAAATTCTGCATCAATTGCATTTGTTTGTTCCCGAATGTGTTCGCAATGTCATGATATCTCATGAACATAAACTATGATCCTTAGAAACTCTGAGTGGGGAGCAGCATCCCCTTCTGCAACCCACCACGTGAAATGACCATGGCTCACCTGGCGAAAAAGAACAAGAACTTTCTACAACTTCCCCCATTTGCCTCCCCCATGACTGCGATGGCGGTATGGCCTAGAACAGTGGCAGGGGATGGCAGGGGTTCAAGGTGGTTCGGGTTACCAACTGCCAAGAATTGAGCATCAAGCTGGGACCACATCTACAGGATTCCTGGGGATTCATAATTTTGGCCCATGGCCATGTTGCAAAAGACTGGCTCTGGGTTGAGCCGCGGAGAATATGCCAGCACGTCCTGTCCTGCTTTCATGCGGCTGATTTCAGCGTCAACGCGTCCGATCAAAAGA
The DNA here is from genome assembly GCA_009767595.1 of Symbiodinium kawagutii. NCBI lineage: Eukaryota > Dinophyceae > Suessiales > Symbiodiniaceae > Symbiodinium > Symbiodinium kawagutii. The sequence continues at coordinate 465,548 of VSDK01029014.1, forward strand.
TAAGCACTTCTTCCCGTGAAAATTCACATATAGATGAGATATGATGAGATGCTCGCGCTTCATCTCTCCCTGAAACTCGGACAGATGCAGATTTGTTGACTCCTGGCCCTCACAATCCCCCCACGCCTCCACCGAGGCCGGGCCCAATGGCCCAACTTGAGCAGGAGGCCAAACAGCAATCAGGCATGGCAGGGGATCACAATGGGGGGATACATATGACCGGTCGTACATGGTCACGCTGTGCATGCTACATGCGTTTACATGTCATATACACAAAAATACATGCGTGAATACCTGGCGAACTGTGGATAAGCAACAAAAAACAGCAGAGGGCGGAATAATAAACGACAATGAACAACCGTTTGGGCATTTCCGTGAATGGGTGGGAGACACATCATGACCATAGTAGGGAAACCTATCAGCAACTTGAAGGTACATCGCTGAATGGACAAGCCCGGATGCGAGGGCAGTGATAACCGCCCACGCAGCTCAGCTAAGTGTTTTCATGGAGGCATGGCCTTCAGATTTACACGAAAGGATGCTGCGTGACTAAGCGATACTGTCCTCGGGGCATCAACCCAACAACAAAAATGTAATATTAAATGATACTTAGTTTGCCTTAGGTCAAACATGACATCCGAACCCTGCGAAACAGTGGTACAAAAGGTTGAAACTCTTTAAAACTCTTACCAGCGCAAGAATCAACAAAGGAGGAAAGCAATTTGGAGGGCCAGGTCTACGTTTGACCGGTTTACAGGGTCCAAATGTCCTCTTTCTTGTTGAAATTCGCCTGGGCCCACGCAGTGCCCTTCCGCCGGCTGAGTTGGCATCCAACTTGGTTTGATGCTCTTGCTGAAGAAGTTGTATCTTGGAAAAGGGCGGAGTCTTCGGCCCCATGCTTCCACCTTATGCGCATACGAATACATATGTCTACCTCTATTTGAACAATCTTGAACATGCATACATGCACTAATAAACAGACAATCACAGACAAACACATACATACATTTGCAAATAGACATACAATGTATGTGTATGTATTTACATATACTATATATATATGTGAATATATATTTCAAGACATAGATATATACCCCGTCAGAATGATTTTCTGGCAGTGCTGAATGGAGCTAGATTCCGATTCTACGGTGCACTCGGTTGCATCCAACTGACGTAATGCTGGATACATTGGGATTCTGATGTGCGATGGTCCAAGTATCCAACCAAGAAGCTGGGGATGTACCGGTAGCATTGCACCACCGACCGGTAGGGCAACCTGTTCCCATGAACTGAATGATCTTTGAATCGTTGTTTGATCTAAACGGTGCCACACTTATGTCAGGATTATATAGCATGGGTTCGAGGGCCCAGGCGAACGAAAACTGAAAATCCGCCCCTTGCCGATTTGTTAATGATTACTTTTTGATTGACAATCAGGATATAATTGGGAACCGTGCAGTGACACACATACAGAAGGAAAAAACATTTCTGTGCACATGTACACAACTATCTTCATATATAAGGTACGTTGACTTGCAAATGTATGTATATCACTATACACCAGTACAATCCTGTGCATAAATGTGAATGCATCTACGCAAGCATCTACAGATACTTTTACAAACCTAGACATCTTCTAGACCCAGACATAGTGCAAAACTATTTGTATGGATCAAATCCATATGCCAGCCACCCATCAGGCAGGAAAACAGGAAAAATGAAACCACGATCTGAGGAGTGGGCGTCCTTGTTGTGCTTCTCCAAAAGTAACTGAGAGCCAGCACTTGCACTCGGGGTATACTGAATCAAACTTTGGCATCACAAAACCTAGGGATTCCCAATATCGAGAACTGCCCTTCTTGGGTCATCCTGGACCATCATTTTTCACAGCGCCTCGTATGGAAAATGACAGACCCAAGTGGGAAGCCTATCGGGTTTGGGAGAAGAAACTGCCCAGAGGGCCCCCTTGGATGAGTGCGGAAAAGATCGCTGTGATATCGGGATACACCAGGAACAGTCCATCTGCTTGCCTGTTCGCATGCCAGCAGGTGTAGATCACGCAAAAAAATGTTGTGTACAAGTTGCATGTGGCACAATTTTTCGTACATGAAACATCATCAGCTCATCAGCCATCAGCTCATCTGGTGGACTTCATCTATGCATCGATCCATGGCGATCCCTTGCCCCACCTCCCGCATCTTCTCTTGGTTTTCTGCCTTGGTCAGCCGAAAGCGGTGATCTGCGACCGAAGATCTGGACATGCTCTGAAAGCACAAACATATGTTGATGCAAATCTGTTAAACATATAGACAAAATACAAATATAGGTATGTATATATATATATATATATAATGACTAGTGCACGTTTGCAAAACTACACTCAATGTCGCATCTGATCACATATGTCGTATGTATTCTTTGCTGGCGAATTTCACGCATGCAGAATAAAATCTACGCAAGTGCGCGAACACACCAATTTCATCAGGTTCCAAATGATAAATGCCTGCTCCATGTGAGCCCACTTTCGTGCGTCTGCATGCAGTGATCTGCTTCCACGTGAGCAGAATTATGATGAATCACCACACTGCAGGCGCAACATGATGGGCATACACTTACAGGAAACAAAGTGTGGAGGCACTCGGCATGCATGCACCCTGCAATAGTGCACACATCAAAACGTTGCATTTGGCCTCAGTCCGACCCATGTGGGACTCGGTGAATTCCCTCCTGCCACAGAGCTTCCGGACTTCTTTGCCACGACCCCCCTGCGGCTGAGCGATTGAACCCAGTGCCACGGAGACGGCTGGGATCAACAGTTGATAGACATGAAGTGCTGGTCAGGAAGAATTGTATGCTTGAATTCCCTACCTGTCGGAGCCCGCCACCGGATGATATCGTTTCCCACCACGCAGGCACTGTTAGCCGTGTTGATCAACAAGCCTCTGGGTTTTGGTTCATTCCTTCCCTGTCGCCTAACGTATTCGCAAGCTGTCCACCGCAGTCTTGCATGGAAATGTTTCGGCGGAGTTTCGATTCGGTACTGAACGCATGCACAGTGGCGGCGGTACTTGTGCAACTCCACTGCGACACTTCCCAACCACCCCAGGATGAGAGATCAATAGCTGCCAAGTCGTTGATGTTGTTTTTACCCGTGATGAAGAACTTCAGGTGTGATCAATAACTACTACTGCATACTACTGTCGATTAAACGAATAAAAAGGTGGCGGTAGCAGAAAACATACACATGTAATCATGCAATATGTCAGAAATCCTAAAACACGGTCCGCTTGAACCATTCGTTATGCCCAATGGGAAATTCTCATTTGGTGCCGCAGCAGCAGCAACAACAACAATAACAACAACAACAACAACAACAACAACAGCAGCAGCAGCAGCAGCAGCAGCAACAACATCAACAACAACGAACCTAATTCACTGTTCTTTTGGGAGTCCCATCTCGCAGTTTCTCCCATCCGCTCCGCTCCTGCTCGAGGGCCTTCTTGTGTGCCTCCTGCATCTTTTGGAGGGACTCCTCAACATCCCTCCTCAGCACACCCGCCGCAGTAAAGAGACTGCTGTTTCTTGGCGTGGGGGATGGAAAAAAACCGCAGGCAAAGAGCCGAAAAATTTCAAATATTGATAATATTGGCATGATTCGCAAAGTAGCGCAAATTCGCATAAATATGCATGCGTGTATTTTTTTGACTGCGCCCTCCATGTGGGCCATGCGTGCATTTCTCTCTCTCTCTCTCTGCTGTTTTTTTCACATGTCGATTCATCTTGTTGCCCATGTTCCAGAACTGAAAAATTTCTGAGACAAAAAGAAGCCTTCACAATGAGTTCACAATGAGTTCACTGTCGTTGTTCGGCTCCCAAAGCGGACATGCGAACCTTTTCAGGGCTGAGCAGCCTGCACTGTGACGCAGGCAGGTAACGCGGCTGGCAACTGGTGGCCAGGACTGCGGTAGTGTTTCTCAATAATCTAGGGATGTGACGATCAAAACCAGAGTGGACCCCCCAGAAGTGGATCTATCAAAGCATCACTGACAAGTTTGGGCCGACCTCATGTCTTTTCCAAAAGTGGTGACCCAAAACGAATTAAAACGTTTGAGGGCCACTCTCATCTGGAGATCCAGTGTCTTTCCTGGGTCTCCTCTCAGCTGCTGCGGAAAACGCCGTCATCGGCTCAGAGCTCTTCTTTCTTCACCTCAGCTACCCGCTGTTGATGTCGAAGTCTCACCATGAATGGACCCACCAAATTGATGGTTTTCAGTGGAAACCGGTGGCTTAATCTTCGCGATTGCTGACACATGAAACTGCCGGGGCACTGATTTCCTGTAGGCCTTCACTGCCTTCATGAGACCCAAGCCGCTCTCCTCGGTGAACCGGGGGCCGTTCCCATGAAATCGATGCGAATAAATGCAAGTAAAGGCATGCGATCATGGTGCCATGACACATAAAACATAACCGCCCGTGGAAGTCCGATAGTTACTAGACGTGTCTAGACGTGATTGAAACAGCTTGTGAGACGCACCTTCCAATCCGCCCCACAGCCAGCACTCACCTTGCTGAGTCTACCTTCCCCTTCACTTGGAACTGCCCATGGCCTCGCCTTGATCTCCGTCTTCTTTGCAGACAATGCCTTATCCGACTCCTCGATATTTGGTTTGTACAGCGATGTCTGTAGAAATCCGGATCTGTACTCCATAAATCCATGGAAATTGTCAGGTTGTAGAGCTGCTTGCAGGGTTTACAAAATTTCTAGCGCCAGTAGGAACAAAAGGGTCTGGTGATTTTCAAGCACTCCAGGGAGAGGTGACTAGTCAATGCGCTTTAGATATCGACCATTGGACGATTAATTTGCTGGGCCACCAATACCGTCTCAGAATCGGAAATGGCACATCTGCTCTGCTCGAGGGATCACTCCTCATACTGCTTCTGCAGGCTCTCCACAAACTCCTCGTGCTTTTTCACGGCCGCTGCAATCTCCTCGTCCTTTGCCTCAATCTCCTGCATGCTCAAGTCATGCAGCAACCGCAAATGACGCACTGATGCGGCGCAAACATCAAAGTTACTTTATAATCCAACACTATTGAAAACAGTGAAACGCATCTGTCTGAGTACATTTCACATGACCGCGCATCTCTTTGAGTACATTTCACATGACCCTGTGACCCAGGACCAGCCACCCATCCCGCAATTCTCCTTCTTGAGGCTTGCCGCGGGCATGTTGATGAACTCCTCAATTTTCTTCTTCTTGTCCTTGGAAGGACTCACTGGTTCTTGACAGTAGCGCACCGGCCGGTTGATGTACCAACTCATCTTTCCCCCGTCAAGTGTTTGAATCACGCAATGCACAAGCACCCCGGCGCAGCAGCCATGATTCGATGTTCTTCGGCCCTTGAAACCACAACTGTAAACAACATGAGCAAGACAGAGCACAAACAAACACGTGGGCCCAAAATGGCTCCGGACAACAGAACCTTTCGACCATGCAACTGCTTACGCGCATGCACTACTGCGTGTAGTTTTTACATGAATATACATAGGACAATTCTGTGCACATGCAGAAAAACCTTCACTTATATATGCGCATGTCTGTGTCTGTGTGTGTATGTGAAATTGGAAGGAGCCAGCCCAATTTGTTCTGCCATCCTACTTTTTCCTCCAGCATTTCTGGGCACCAAAGTTCCCAGGAACCAACATCCCAAGCGCTCGGCTGCCAAGCATCAGCATCACAGAGATCCAAGTTGGCAGGACCACACCTGCATCAGGGGAGTACCAGCCATCAAATGGCACAAGGGTTGGATGACTAGGGAGACATCACTGGGGACCACGTGGTGGATACCGGCGTTCGTGGTCCCGGTGGTTGTTGTGCTCGGGTTGGTTGGTTGGTATAGGGACCGTGGTGCTGGGGCTCCCCTCACAAAGTCAGCCCAAGAATCCATTGAGTTGGAATCCTGGAACCCTTTTTGTGGAAAAACTATAAGTGCCAGAGCCCTCTGATGCCACCCCTTCAACATCTACCCTACCAACTTCCCCAGCCCTTTCAGCACCGGGGTGCACCAAGTCATATAAAACCTGAAAATGCAGCAATCCAACCCCATACCTGCTCCTCCAACCCCCCGGACCACCTTGGGCCCAGGTTTTCCTTGGCAAACTTGTCCAGGTCATCGAACTCACGCTCGCCCTCATAGTCCTGCATCCGGGGAGCCATGGGGCACCCACGGGACGCCCAACACCGGGCGCAAGGATCGAACCTCCAAGTTGGCTGGGTCACCAAACTTGATGGTGGGGAAGCCCTCGACACCCACATCATCGCCTGCGAGTCTCTGATGCATCAGTGGTGTCTCATTGAAAGTTTTCAAGCAGTTGTGGCACGTGTTTCTCCGAATCTTCAGAAATAGTTTGTTCGTTCGGCTCCAAAACAAACATCAAAACTAAGGCTCCGCACACATGCTCTTGCCGTCTCCGATGCAGTCCTTGCGGGTCTTGCTTTGCTGATCCGTACCACCTAACATCCGCCAACCCTCCCCACAAACTTCACACCCCCACCATGCCCAAACCGCCCCGTCCACATCGCCCACCAGGATGGAGGCATGGCCGTCGTACTGCTTCATGAGTTTGTCCCATGCAGGCTTCATGGCCTTGCCATCAGCAGCCAACATGTTGGCTTTCTGGGCTGAAGCTGTGCAAACTAAGACGGCCAACCCCCTCAAAAATCCTCAAAAAACTGCCTTCAGAAAAGGTTTGCCTCGGCGTTTTCTGGCCAATGTGTAGATGCATATGCAGTTATCATTATTGCAGTCTGATGAAATCGTTGCACATCAACACGCGCCAACAACAAAGTCGAGACCGGCACCCTGCAGTCCCACCCTGTCGCTCGCAACTGGCCTTGCAGTGGCCGCACCAAGGGGCATAGAACTTCACGAAGACCTCAGAGCTGACCGATCTCACAAGATTGATGATGCCTAATGCTGGTGAAGAATGATTAGAAAACGAGGGTGATGATTACACAGAAAGAGCATGTAAGGTCAACTGCTGGTTGATGGTCAGTAGCAATGGCTGATACTGATACTGATCATTGCTAGCGCCCCTTCCAGGCAAAGAACCCCCGCAGGTTGCTGATTTCATGATATGCTGCTCGCAAGGTCAACATCACCCAGAAGTACCCGGTTATCGACACCCCCACAGAGAACAGCCTGTGTTGGGATGCTCGCCTATGTTACTTACCTTTTTGGGGAGATGGCAATTTTCGGTTAAGAGCATCACCACCCAAATGGTGCCTTCCCCTTGGACCAGTTCATCTTGGGCCCTCCATAGATCATATCAGTTGATGATTTGGGACCACCCTCCCAACCCCGAACCTAACACTGATGTGAGCCAACCCTGGCATCTTGCTGGGGCGGTTGTACTAGTGGTTGAAGCATTTCTTGCCACTGCAGCTGATCCAAGAGTACCAGCAAAGCGGAGATGAAAAATCAAGAATTCTGCTTGTGGTAGTTGTCAGTTCGTTCAAAACGTGCGTGTAAATGCACATCTCTATTTGAATCGTTCCTTCTCTGTCTTGGTTTCGGAAACAAAGCTCCGCAATCATCACTGGTAATTTTGAACACTGGTTGTGGGCCGGATCTCACTAGCACCAAGGGGCGCGCCAAAAAAGACAGAATACAGGCAGCAATTTGTCTTTACTGCGACTTCACTCATCCATTTCTGGCGATATTTGGAAGCATGCCTAATTAGCTGGATGAAACCAATCCAGCGATGACCTTGGATCCCTGATCCGTCTGCCAAGCTTCGCTCTTACCTGCAGTCTTCTCGTCCCAGGATTCCTCCAAACCATACACATCAAATCAGCATAAATCAGCGATGAAAGTAACGGCACGAACCAGAAGGATATGCAGCTGCAGGCTATAGTGTGCGTGTGTGTGTGTGTGTGTGGGTGTGCTTGCCTTTTCTTGTACTCTACTCCCATGTTGCAAATGCTTTTAGACCTGTAGGAATCTGTAAGGCAATTTTCTTTGGACAACTGTGAATTTGCAGCGCCTTGGTGAGCTCAACTGCATGGGCAGCTGCCAACAACAGGGGGATGGCAATCAGCTTGACCATGGCGGCAAATGCGGAAACGGCTTGGCGGCAGCGGAGCAGGTCAGCAGCTATGCTGGGGAGCCAAGGCCGCCCGGGAAGTTTGACGAGTTCGATGTGACCCGAGGAAAGTGCTCTCTGGTGACTTGACAATGTCGGTGATTCTCATTGCATTGGCCTGGCACTCGGGCAATTTGTGCTCCAACCTTTCATAACTCTTAGATTTAAACGAAATCCTTATTGACATGATTGCAGGGTTCACCGAATCGATGCTATCAAACGTCTCCTGAAATTACCCACCTGTGGAGCCCTTTGCTGGACATTCCGAGCTTTCGTGCTGACGGCACCGCCGACCACCCATCCCTAACGCGGTCAATGGCATTTTTGGTAAGCTCTGGCTAAAAAAGCAGCCAAGCGAGGTCTGCTGCAAGGTGGCGGCAAGTGGACAGGTCACGAAGGGGTCCATCCATCACTTCTTCATGTGGTGTGGGAATGTGGGCCAGCAATCAGACCAAGAATAGCTATATAGGTAGGCTGCGGTAGACTGTCATGGCAAGCTGTCAGTGGAGGCTGTCAGTCTGTCAATTGATCATGTTTCACCCCGAGGGAAAACAACACCCGCGTACTTGGCCTCACCTCGAGCGGGGATCAGGCTGCCCGGTGTATGTGGGCTACCCCAGTGAAACACTTTGCTGCTGAACAAGCTGCTGACAATTGATGGTGAAGATGACTGGCCTTACAGTCAGAAGGAAATTGCTAGCAGGATTGCATGTGGTTGTGTGAATTTACAGGTAGTGGCTTGGAGCCTAGACTTCAAATGGATCGCAAAACATAAACTTAACATAACTTAACCCAAGAACCATTATGAAACGTCACTGCTCAGTTGAGACGTCTCCCGGTAGTGCAATGCAGGACGGCAGCCGGCGACTCTGTACATCCGTTGGCACGTCACTCATTTCTAGGGATCTGCCGAGTGAAAAAAAAGCAAGCCGCTTAGGGGGAGTCTTGAACCCCTTGGCACATTGGGTCAGGCAACTGCATTGTGAAGAACCCGGTGGTATAATCTCTTTATGCCGGGCTGATGGGATGTTCATGCTCTGGTTGATGAAACGATGATAATCCCAGAAAACGTGTAGCAAAAACCTGCACGAACAATGAACAACTCCCGGTATTTGAAACTGCCACAGCTCATGTGAACCATCAATAACAATGTGCATGTGCTGGGAATAGATAAAGCCATGGAATCAAATATATCCACATGCATCTCTAGTGACTCTAGTGCTTGTGTCGTATGTGCAGATCCACCCTGAAATGAGACAGCACCCCGGTCTCAAAACACCAAATGTGAGGAAATATCAGGGGCTGTACGCCGTGGTCATTCTGCTCAGAATGAAGCCACACCTTGGCACAGCGCCACCAAAATGGCACTGCAACTTCACTGACACAACAAGGCACTGTAAATGCTTTCGAAAAACGAGCACAGCCTGTAACGTCCTTGCTTTCGATGGCAAAAAGCATGGATGCACACAATATTTTGCATGTCATCCACGTAGTGCATTTAACCTATCTATGTGCGTCTGCTTGTCTGCAAGTCCGCGTGGGTGTTTGCATGCTAGCATACATCCAGCCGTCTTCGCATGTGTTCCCATATAGATGTGCATATATTATCATGCACTGTGCGCACCTTTTTGGACTCGTTTAGCCTGAAAGGTATGGATACTTGGTAGCCCCTTCCAAGGCTCACTGCTGTCAGCACACAGCTGGCGGAAAGCTGCACAAACGGAGCTCAGCTGGATTAAAGAAGGACAGCAGCTATCCAAGGGGGGGTGGGCTTTGGGCCCGAAAGCTAGAGGTGCACAAGAGTGCATGTGGTGACATGCACTGTGCGCACCTTTTTGGACTCGTTTAGCCTGAAAGGTATGGATACTTGGTAGCCCCTTCCAAGGCTCACTGCTGTCAGCACACAGCTGGCGGAAAGCTGCACAAACGGAGCTCAGCTGGATTAAAGAAGGACAGCAGCTATCCAAACCATACAAAGGCCGGCACTCTATGTGCGAGCTTCACACCTAGGGATCTTGGAGATCGAGCGTCCCACGAGCATAGGAAAGATCAAGGCCGCGGAGCGAATGCGATGCTTGCTGTTCTCAGGAAGTCGTGTCATGATACTATCTGCAGCCATCTCTTGCAGGTAGTGCTCTAAGGTTGATTGGGTCGAAATCCTCATCCGCCACATGATGTCAGTGATGTGTTCCCCTCGTTGATATGCTAAAATGGCACCTCCCCCACGAATCGACGCAGGTGTAGGTCGATGAGGTTCCGGCACCAAAAGTTCTTCAAGGAGTTTGTTCCACCGAGTACGAAAAGCAGCAGCAGAAAAAGGAAAAAGGCTCAAAGCTTCGTTCAAAGGCCCAAATACTTTTTCCAAAAAGGAAATGCTTTGAGGGTCAGACAGCTTTAGATGCTGAACCCGGCCTTTGCCTCTGCGCTTGGTCTTCGGGTTGGTCACCTTCAGGAAGGCAGAGCATAGCACACTGCTAAATTGATCCGAAGGCAGAACTAAATCTCCTCGGGTAGCTCGAAGTACTTCGGAGATTCGAGCAATGCCTTCAAACCCAAGGACGATCGTAGCACTCCATCGGTACCAGCCGTGCATCAGTCCCAAAGCGACGATAGCCCGATACAGAATCACATGCAAAGGCTTTCGGTGCTCAACAGGTTGCAGAGCTTGCCATTTAGTGACGAGCTGCCAGGCTGGTCCCATTGAAGATTTCAACCAGTGATAGCGTTGCTGCACCAGCACTACCAAATGGCGAAACTCATACAGTCCATGACCAGCCTCGTAGAGATACATGCCATAGCTTCGCAGGATCTCAACCATGAGCGGGGCACAAAGAAGCATTTCTTGTCGAGCTTGATCAGACAGCTTCGCTTCCAACCATGCCTCGAAGTCCCTCCAAACTCGAGCTTGCAGAGCCTGAGTGACTGGTTCCACCAGTTGGACTCCAGCTAAGTCAAAGGGATTGCGAGGGACGCGACGAGCTGCTCGAGGTCCAGGATTGCTAGCTTCACCGATCCTGCATGCAGAGCAGCGCGCGCAGCCACCAATGCTAAGCTTCACTTGCTTTCCAGTTAGTTGAGCCGCAACACCCATAGCGCTAGCCAAATCCTCAGCCAGTCGTCGCGGATACACTTGGGCCACCCGAGTCCAACTCTTCTTCAACTTCTGGTTTCGACCTCGGAGGAGCACATGTGAATGTCCACCGCAACAGAGTTCCCGACGACCTCGCAAACAAGTGTTCGTTGCTATGCGGGTCCTCTTGCGCCAGGGGGTATGATAACGACACATGTCCAGTCGAAATGAGTTCTCCGGGGATCCAATCTTTGCTGCAGACCATCCTCGCAGTAGCCAAAGAAACGACCCATCCGGATTCTCAGTCCAAAATGGCAAGGCCAGAGATTGGACCAACTTCAGGAGCTTTAACAGGAAAGCAGCATGAAGGTTACCGATCCTAACTTTCTTGGTCATGTTGGCTGTGAGGTTCTCCAAGCCTTCTGGTCGCAGTGCACTTCGAACAGGGGGGCAAACAGCACGTGAAAAACTGCAGCACTCCGGAGCAGCACCAACTCCCAGAAAGGCTCCCTTCTCCAGCAACTCCATGAGGTGTCGTTGAAGCTTTTCATCCAAAAGATTTTGGTTGGAACCATGATCAAAATCAAAAGTACAAACCCAAACATTGAACCTTCTAGCTAAACTTTTCGCCACAGCAGCTTTGCCACTGTACAAATCTAAGAACCCTCTCCTGCAGAAAGGAAGGTCAGCACCTGCTGCAAGCCGTCGCCCACCAGGTCCCACAAAGCACTCGCTAGGCAACTGCTGAAGTAGTTCCAGAGCTTCCGAGGACAGCAGCGGAGAGCGATCGTTCTCAGCGACAGGCCATGGCGACACAACGGGTTCGGCCGTCCGTGGAGGCTCGCAAGAGCCGGTCACGCGGTTGCTAGGGTTACTTGGTTTTGGCCGAGGCAAGCCTTCTGAAGCAACAGAATTGTGGGGCTCTCGGTTCGTTTTCCCTGAGAGCTTTCTTGTATCTCTTTTGGTTTGGCTTCCAAGCTCTTTATGCCTCTTTTGTTCTTCACTTTCCCAGAGTGAGGTCCCTTCGAGACTCACACCCAAAGTTCCTACCTGTTTCACAGGCTGAACTTGGACAGAAGAACCGCTCGCCTGTACACTATGTACACTATGTACAAGTTGCTCCATGCTCGTTTCGTTTTCTTCATTCTGAGACCCATCAACCAAACAGCTGAGCCCCCGGTTCATCTTCCCTGGAGGTCCTTTGCAGTTCTTGTCGTTTTCTTGACTTCCTGATTCTTCAGCAACACTTGAATTCAACTTGCAGTCCTTCTCAGAAGAACCGTAATGCTTGGCATCAAAAACGGCTAACCTGTCCGGTTTCTGTACAGCACGCAAATCCTGCAAAAAACTTCCCTGCATCACCGTCTTGTCCTTCTGCACCTCAGGTTCGAAGGGCAGACCAGCTACGACCAGCGGGTCATATCCTCTTTGAGCCAGCCATACATCCATGCTTCGGAAATCGCCACTCATAGCATCCTCCAGCCAAGGAGGGACTTCTTCCACCGGAGCACGGATGTCGCTGAGCCTTGTCGGATCATCGCTCACATTTGCCAGCGACGGTACATAGCCATAGTTTCCATACAAGCCGTCGCCCAAGACCACCGCCAACGACTTCTGCAACCGCTGGTTTAAGGCCCATGAGCTAGACCGTCCTTTCAGCACCGCCGCCAAAGCAACCTGGCTGTCAGCTCCGCAAAGATATCTGCAATCTTGAGCTCGTGCACCGATCTTCTCCTCAACCTCAAGAAGACTTTCAAGCTCTAAGATGTTGATGTGTCTGCGATCCCAGACACGTTTGCGGTGGCCCAGCTTGAATGCCAAACATCGAGCCAGTGCTAACCAAAGAGGGTGACTCACCAAAGGCACCCCATCCGGCAACTCTTCCTCTTCATCCAAATCGAAGTGCTCCTTCAGCCAAACTTTCCATGGAGTGAGAAGTTTGGTCCAGGAACCCCTAGCCAAGGAGTGGCGAGAGACTTCCCGAGCAAATTCCTTTGGGATCTCCACACTCACCGACGCCTTCATCTCTTCAGCGGCATCGCTCAAGTGGAGCTCCCCCAAGCTTTCAGCCCGAAGATCTGCAACTGCCAAAGTTCCCAAGCAGACCAGCATCCATAGTTCATCTACAAGGCTCCCTGACAAACGAACAACTTGATCCTGGGTTCGTCCATGCTGAGCCACATAGATCTGGTCCAGCAAGCACATCAACCGTTTCCGAAATTGGAATATGCTAACCCAAGCACCAGCCACAGCTTGTAGAAGAGCTACACTGGCGTACCCAAGTCTAGCCACCGACGAAGTCAAGGCCATCACAGGGATGATCCTTTTGGGGTTGGCCCTACATGTTCCTTTGATCCCATCCAGCGAAGCTCCCCAAAACTCAGCTTTGTCTTCTCCCTCAAAGGTCTTGGCAGGGTGCGGCGTCAACTCTCGCCGCAGGTACTCTTCCTTCATCACTCGAAGCCGCTGAGCTCCCTCAGTAGCGCCCCATTCTTCCTTAGGCACACTCTGGGGAACTTGCTCAAGAAACAAGGCGTCATCGATGATGACACCACAGCTCAACTTTCCACGGGGAGCTCTACCATGAACACTCAGCAGCTCGGCAGGGGACATGGCACCACATCGCAGACCGATACGAAGGTGTGCTTTTTGACCTAGCTCAACTGCATTCGTGTCACCCATCGCCATTGTGCTGAGGCTGGGGTAGAGTGTGTCATACTGATGCATGTTCTCATCAAAACATCGCAAATGTTGAACTTCTTGTGGACTCAATGGAAAGTTGAACGTGTTCCTCAATGCCCTCTGCCTTGAGACTTTAAAGCAGTAGTAATAATCACGCAAGTCAGTGCCACTCATGATCAAATTGTGTCCTGGTAGCAACTCTATCTGCAAAACTGCACTGACAGCCCCCAACGTCTTCGACCAGTCTCGCAAGGTTTCCTCCAGACCATTTGGGGGACGAGCATCTAAAATCAAACGATCTTTATGTTCGTCTTTCACTAAAGCGAAGGCTCCACATAGGTGCTTTGGCCGGATGCTTTTTGCTGCTGCCAACCGCAAGCGACTGTGACGATCCAAGAACTCCATCAGCTCTAAGGCCTGCTTCTTTGAAGCATGGATGCGCACTCGAGGAGGCTCCCAACTTGAACACATAGGATCTGTTGCTAAGGAGATGGGATCAACATAAGTAGTGCGGTGAGGTTCATCAAACAGTTCCGTGGGATCAAACTTTGGAGCCTCCGCTGGAAAAGACAGCCGTGAAGGTTCCACACACTTCGCAACTGCTGGCGCACCATGAGGAAGTCGGCCAACAACTTCACCTGGATCACCGTTCAAATGACCTGCTTGGCTGGTCTGACGGCAAGGGGATGCATTTGCAGGAGGGCGATGTTCATAGGTCGCACCACACTTTTGAAATGACTCCTGCAGCTCTTGCAAAATCGTAGTCAAGCTCTCCACTTTGGCTGCGGCCCTGCCCATATCGCGAGGACCGACATCTCCCACCACCACCAACTCCGAAGCAAGCCTCTCGAAGCGAGCAACCACCCGCCTCTGCTTGAAGTTCAACTGCATGGATAGGCTCATCGCAGGAGGAGCAACTTCGGGCTTCCCCAAACGCAGCCAGCTCAAGCAGACGACAATCAAGTTGAGGATCTTCTCCACACACATCCTGCGGTAGTTGGCAGGCCCCTGACTTGAGGCAAACCATCGAGGGAAAGGAGGAGGCATAGGCCAAACTTGTAGAGCTGTTCCTTGGTCAACCGAAGGACGGCTAACTGTCAGAGTCCTCAAAAACTTTGCAAAGCCAGTCTTAGATGAAGCCAGTATCCATCTCGCCAGCGAATTCCACAAACACAGAAGGTTTGTGGTGGGTGCCAGAGATCCCGGCACATGGAGAGTCACATTCAGCTCTTCCAGGAACGGCCCTTGTCCAGACCGCTGACTCTCAGCTGCCTTTGTATTCAGGCCGTGCTGGGCTTGGACCCGTCTTCGTGGTCCTTGCCCTTCTTGCCACCCTTGCCGTTGCTCTTGCCCTTCTTGGAGGTCTTGTCGTCGCCTTTTGCCCCATCCTCCTGCTTTTGCAAGTTGCCGACCAGTTTCCCTCGCTTGTCGTGGTACTCCGAAAGATCTCGCACCTTTGACATAGCAAGATCGATCCACCGATCGTCGAAGAGGCGAGAATGCTGAGCTTCCCATTGCGAAGGCGGACTGTGGGTGCTGAAGGATGCATATGGCGGAGCTGGTTCCAAGGTCAGCTCGTTGGGCAATAGCCAACTCCCCCGGTCGCATGCCATCTGATCGTAGCACCCGACAGCTATCGCTGCCCTCGCTCTTGCTTCCTCCGTTCTCCCAGCCATCAGTGCATCCCATATCCCACCGATGAGCCAAGCGGGACGGATCGTCCCAGGGAAGCCGCCAATACGGCTCCTGTGCTCCAGCCACCCCCTGGCACTGATTCGAGTGATCTGTGCACCAGGTAACCTCTGGCCTCCCATCTCCCAATCCTCCTGCATGTTCTGCTCTATGGCGGTGTAGACCAAACGAGGATTGGTGATCAGCAACTTCTGCAATGCTCGCAAGGCTGCACTTTTGCTGCGTGAAGAACCGGTCCCTGTCGAATCCTTTGCTGAACCATAGTCTGCGCGATCCAGGATGGCTTCGACAGAGCGATCGTGTTGCTTCTTGCGATCTCGTCTCATCTCTTTGACCAGACTGCTGAGTCCCAAGACGGCCAAGTGCATAGGATCGCCCGTACCAGCGCCGTTGCCCAAGTAATCGTCGTGGTCGTCCTCGTCTGAAGACATGCCTTGAACTTGGGGAGCGGCTGGAGGAGCAGCAGGCATTTGTCGTGGAGCCACCAGGGTGCCAATCTCGGCCAAAGCTTGAGGAGACACACCAGCGGCTGCTGCTTGATGAGCGATGTGGGGATCGAGGCCAGGAGGAGGACCCGCCGCACTGGGAATCTGCGCAGCTTTGAATCCTGTAGGGCGACTGGGTAGTGGCACTGCTTTGGGGGCCGTCAAGTTTCGAAGCTCCTTCAAGATGTCCGCAATGTTGCCCTCCACGGTAGCAAGGCGCTTCTCCACCTCGCCCATAGGTGCTGGTGCTTGGCTCTCTGCACTGACGAAAGCGAAGTGATCCTGCGCCACCGCCAACAGAGCTTCTCCATAAGGAAGTCGAGGAAGACCCATAGCATCCGAAGGGAACTGAATGTCGCATTCGCTGGAATCCTCCCCGTAGATCACCGCATCTTGCAAGTCCACCTTGAGGATCCCAAGCCACACCTTCATCACCGCAGTGTCGTCCGGCATCGAACGATCCAGAGGAGAAGCGCATCGGACTTCCACGCGCACTGCACGAGCCAAGGTGTCGTCGGGCAGCAAGCGACGGCTTCGTTGACGATGCCATGCTGAATCCGGAACCGCAACCAGGGCAGCGTTGTCTAAGGCAGTCACTCCAATCAGGGGCACTCGAACCACTATGTTTTCCACACTTTCAAAAGTCAACACTCCCACACTGAACTCAAAATTGGGGGTGTCACCTCCTGAGGATATGAAATTGTCAAAGAGCCCCGTAGCCTCAGGAACTACAGGACCCTCCTCACCTGCTTCACTGTCCAGAGCGTCCAGGTCGTCCATGACCCACCGTCAAGGACTCAGGGATGGCCAAGGACGCAGCCTCACACACAATGCGAGCCTCCTCCTGCGAAGGAAGGCCCACAAAGATGGAATCACCTGGTTGACCGCCTCGGGTAACCAGGTCCCGGCAATCAGCCCACCTCTGAAAGACTCGAGGGGGGTTGTAGCGCTGCAGCTCAAAGTCCTGGAAGACCAGGTAAAGGCGGCTGCTCAAGGTGATGCGCTCCCGTCCTGAACGTCCTTCACGACGACCAGAGAGAGCTCGACGAACCCACAGCCCAATGTCTCGAGCAGCAGATTCACGTTCAGCACCCACACGATAGCCAGCGGTATCCGAAGAGGAAACAGGCGATGAGGCAATGATGAATCCAGTGTCCTCAACCAAGTCCTCAGGGGAACCGAGCGTCCTGCCCTCCAAATTGGAGAGCCTTTCCTGAAGAGCCGCAATCTCAGCTCGAGCGTCCACCAGCTCTGCACGAAGCGCAGAGATCTCGTCCTGCAGAGCACGAAGTTCACCACTCATGCAAGGCGGTATAGTTCCGCGCTGCGAGCCCCAACCTCTCGAAGCCGAGAGCGAATCCACCAGCGCCAAGTGGCTCTGATCAGGGACAGGATATCAAGCACTGGCCCCACAGCAAGCCCCAAACAGACCCCCAAAGCCACACTAGGTAAATCCAGGGATCCAAGATGCAGTGACCCAAGGTTCAGCTCAGGAAGCTCAGGGCAGATGCACTCTCGGAGAGGGCAATCGGATGGCGAAGCTAACAGTTCAGCAAGGAATCGCAAGGCTATGGCACTCGCAGAGCCCCCGGCAGCCCCCAACGCGAGCGGCCGTTCACTCATCCAAGCTTGAACCCGAAAGCTAGAGGTGCACAAGAGTGCATGTGGTGACATGTTAACATATTATGTCAACCCATGTGGTGGCATCAGGGCAGCCGTTTGCAAAGCAATCCAATCAGTCGGGAACTATGGCAGTTCACCGCAGCTTTCTGCCAAGAGGCTGAAAGAACTGCCGCAGCCACACTTGGAGTCCGCCAACTTATTCTTCACTACCGAGAAAGACGCCCTGATCATCTCCTGAGCCAGGGCAGGAATATACGGCCTGGGTGATTTCATGGAAGCGTATGCAGTGTATATCGCAGCCTGAAGGCAAAGCTAATATCAACCTCACAGCAACACACTATCCCTCAGGACTTAATGGCTCCAAAATTTCAGAAAGGGGAGAACAAACCATACAATGCTGAACAATCACACACTTTTTTTGCCGCTGAAGACTGCAAAAGTGCCCTGCTCATTGCAAAATTGTTGGCCCTCGAAAATGTTACTGTCCTTGCTCTGAGATGTATGGAGCGGTTCCATTGCCTTCGAAACACATACATTTGCCAACCGCTGGACGATAATTAATGCCAAGTCAGCTTGCCGAACACAAAGCCCTCGACCCCGAAATAACATCACACCCACAAGTCTTGTATCAGTGATGGACATTCCGTCCAAAACCAAGTTTAGGTGGATTGGCGCCTCTGGCATGCAAATTTAGGAAAGCTGTGCTTCGTTTTCAACAAATTCATCACAAAAATCTGACCTTCCTTTCAAGTCAGTGGAAAACAAGATGGTAGATTCCGAACCAGATGGGACGGAGCATGAAACAGGAGCAAATGCTGGAAAATGAAAAGGTGAGGGAATGCTTTTGTTTCTCATGTGCCTAAACGCCACAAATAGCTCACAACGCTTCTAGGGTACCTCACCATGATTTGGATTCATGATTGCATGCTCCTGTGTGCAAGTGCGTAGGGCACGCGCGAGACTGTCACTTTGACATATTTTCTGAACTTTCTGTGCCTACAGTACGCCGATTGAATACGCACATACGCATCCAGCAAGAAACGCATGCAGCTGCATAGGATTTCATGGGCTTGTCCCCATCACTGTGCCTACCACCCAGCTGGCACTTGCAGCCTCAGTGTAGTCGATCTCGCAGTCTTCCAGGAAAGTCATCGACAGTTCGTCCACCATCAAACGCGCCCCTTCCTGGTGCAAACTGCATCGAAATGAATTGGCAGGCAGAAACATCCACCAGCCCTGAGCACGCTACATCCTGCTCTGACCAGCCACCCCCCCAATGGGCCACGATGGGAACATCACAAGAGAAGCAGCCCAGGCCTGTTGGATGACGATGTCATCCTCCTTGGGCTCGAGGTCACCTGGGAAAGTCATGGGATATCTCTACCAACCAAACTTTGACCCTTGAAATCGGGGCAAATTCAAAAAATCTGTTCAATTTCCAGAGTGTGAACATTTTGGTACAGGGATGAAGCAAGCCGCCGCATCAAGAAAAAATGATGGCAATCCATTTCCAGTCAAGTTGCCGGGCTCCAATCCTTGGCAGCTTTTGGTCTATGTGGGCATCAGGGTATCCAACTATTCCAGGATCGCTTGAGAGTAAAATTTGGTCTAGGAACAATCTGTCGCTGGCAATGACCAACTTCCTGGTTGTTCTTGGCATCCCCGCTCCGCAAGTTGGATTGTGGATCTCGCCCCATTGCTCCCCATGCGGTCTCTGGGGTTGCCCCATGAAACATCATCAACCAATGCATTGAAACTTCGACCGACTATAATGTCGTAGGAATGCATATGCCTACTTGGCATAGCTCGACCATATTGAGCATTCATCCCACTATGTGTGTGTGTGTTGGTGCACTATTCCAAGCCGCGTGTGTTCGCCGGCACCTGCAAGAACAGGTCCAATTCGCACCAGATACATCCCATGAGATTGGATGGGCACATGCATCCAAACGCACATATATCTCACACGTGTGAATATCTCTCTATCTCTCTATCTATCTCTCTATCTATCTATCTCTATCTATCTATCTACCTATCTATCCACCTACCTACCTATCTACCTATCTACCTACCTATCTACCTATCTACCTATCTATCTATCTATCTATCTATCTATCTATCTATCTATCTATCTCTCTCTCTCTATCTATCTATCTATCTATCTATCTATTCTCTCTCTCGATCTATCTATCTATCTCTCTCTCTCGATCTATCTATCTATCTCTCTCTCTCGATCTATCTATCTATCTCTCTCTCTCGATCTATCTATCTATCTCTCTCTCTCGATCTATCTATCTATCTCTCTCTCTCGATCTATCTATCTATCTCTCTCTCTCGATCTATCTATCTATCTCTCTATCTATCTATCTTATTGGCTGGGGGCGGGATACTGTATACCCAAACCGCCAGCCACGCAACCAAGTTGGTGACTAAAGCTCTACAGCACGGCCAATCAGAAACCAACCATCATCGGCCATCGTGACCAGTCTCACCTGTTGCTTGACCATAGTGAGCTCTGATCAGCCATGATGATTCGGACCATCTATAATGATTCTCCCTCTCTCGCTGTTATAGATGATTATTGACCATTATATATTGACTTACGATGGGGACACAGCTCAAGCAATCCAACCAGCAGCTGGGTCGGAACTGCCAAGGCACGGAATTCGTAGGAGTATCCAGAGCCTTGGCGGGCCAGCTGGCGGCTACCAAAGCAGTGGATTCCCTGGCTGCCCCATGGTGTACCTCCAGGGCCAAGGGAATGAGGAAAAGGTAGGAGCAATTCAGGCCACTTCATCCTCCCCCTGATCCTTGGCTTGGGTGCCCACGTGTCAAGAACATATCACTTGCAAATGCCTTGGATTGGATGACACTATGGAGCACCTGCCATACAACGTAGTCCTCAAGCATCCTCAAGTGCCTTTCGAAACCAGGCCCTTGGTTTCTAGTTGTCCCACTCGGACTACAAGACCCGGAACCAAGCGTGCTGCCCGCCAGCCATTTCATCAAGGAGCAGCCGCCGCTGTTGACTGTGAGCCTCAATACCTAGGTCAGGGCTGAAACGTGAGGATTTCTGGTTTGCTAGTTGGCTGGCCGCCGGAAGAAGCGGACCTTTCACGGCCACAATCCATGTTGGAGGCCTAACATTAACTACGGGCCTCCAGGCTGTAGTGCTCACTATGTACCAATTCCATTTGCCCAAAGCATGAGCCGCCCATGCTCAAGTCCCTTCCAATAGCAATCAGACCTTCAAATTCATGCCACTGATCTGGCGGTTGGTCGATGTTTGGGATGTGAATCCTGAGATATTTCTGCCAGGAACGTAGACTGATTGGATAAAAATGACTATATATAGAGGTGGGTATGCCAGAGCTGATCCTTTGATGCAGAAAATCCATTGGGTTCACAATTTTAAGAATGAGATTCCTACCATGATGCTAAAAATCTCATGGCCAAAAACAAGACTGCCGAAAATGTGGCTTTGGGTGATGTGCTTTTTCGAGAGGGGGATCCACGGCGGGATTTTACTGTATGACTTGTGGGTACCAAGAGTGAATCCCATCACGAACCTGAGGGATGTTTTCCTGCACTTGACAAACTCTACTCTTTGGAAATGCATCAAGTACTCGCTTCAGCTGAGTATGGATTCACAAGCTAGACAGAGTGCTTCAAGCCAGAAAATGATTGCCATACAGCTTCCCATCTTTCCCACTTCTGCGGCCACAACTGCAGCTACCTATGTCGCCATCCCTTGCCCAGCTGAACGCTTAAAACGTCCGGCCAAGCGTGTCGATGGACGGTGAACAGATTTAAAACCACCGGAGGCTGGCAGGACACGGATTAGAGGACAAGGATGAGGCCCATGATGGGAAAGATAGTGATGAGCATTACAATTCATGATTGCCATGATGAGGAAACAAAGACGGAGTCGTCTTCCTGCGCACGCAATTGCACTATTCACCGGTCTGCCCACCAAAAGCTGTAGCAGCTACAGGTGTGGCCTGCAAGGCCCCAGACGGGGGCAGAAGATTGTCGCGTTTTGAGTTCACAAATGACCTATGCACAGCTTGGTTTACCACATGGTTCAACTCATTTCTGCCCCCTTCAGACCATGGATGCCAAGGATGGCAGCTGCGGCGGAACAAAGCGTTTCAGCAAAAGAGAATTTGCGACCTCAGTCTGCAATGAAGCTGTGGCATTGGCTATTGATCGACCATGGTTCATGATGATGGTCGAGTCTATAATATCGTTAAACCAGCTCATGATGACGAATAGTGGTGGATCAAATCCATCAGCTATTTCAATCCGTGGGGTGATTTGAAACGGCATGGCCACTTAACTTGGGATTTTTCAAATCCTCCCAAGCCCCACTGGTGTTGATATAGTTTTTAGTGTGCAATAGATGCTTTCACAGGTGTGCCTCTAAGGAATCGCAGGTGAACGTTAACCAACCTCTCCGTTGAATCTCGCAATGCAACTGTTGCAAGGTCACATTTCCACAGTCCCTTTGGCCATGACCAAATGACAGCCAAGTGGCAACGAACAGCGAGGAGCCCAACATCAAGACGCAAGCAATCTGCGGGTTGATCAGTCTTAGTCAACGGGAGAAGGTCATGTCCCACGCTGGGCCTAGTTGGGCCTGGTTGGGGCATAGTTGGGCATCATGGCTTCACGCAATGCTTATAGAGTCCTGGTGTGTGGTCCTCACGCTGAGCGCAAGTGCGAAAATCCCATAACTTGCTCTTCTTGTTCAGCTGGGATGTGGTTGCGGCAAATTTTGGCACCACGAAAAAAGCACATGCACGCGCACACGTACACATGCAAAGGATGCTACAAAGCTGATGACAAGCTGATCCGGACTCAATGTTTGCTGCTGGCGATTGCTTTGACCTCTCAGCGCCGAGGAACATGTGCTTGCGCCAGAAGAGGCCCGCTGCTAGGGGAATTGAACAAGTGTTGAAGAGAAAAGCCCACCTTGGTGCATCGCCGCATCGCGTGTAGCAACGTGCCACCAATTTTACTATGCATCCATCAGCAGAGTAGACGTCAAAAGCAATGAATCTGTGAACTGTGAAACCCAATATTTCTTAACCCATTGGGTTTACTCATGAATAATGGTTCAATCTGGTTCACTCATGAACTTCTGTGCCCCAGGCAAGAAATTGAACCAGATTGTTCTCAGGGTCTCCTTCGCGAGGGCGGAGAAAGCCTGGTGCAGCAAAGCAAGGCACACGGTTGAAGGAACCGCACTCACCTTCAAGCCTTTGGATGACAAGGATCTCCTCAACAGAATGGAAATACAACCTATCTGAGATTGTCAAGATTCCAAATCAAGATGGGGTCGAAAAAGCTGTTGCTCCTTTTTGTGCGATTGCATTTTGAAAAAGGCCTCTGAAGCAGCACCCCATCCACTCCCCACAAGATGCTGGGGAGGAGCAAGAAGATCGCGCAAGTCGTTGCGCACCAGCACAATATCTGCCGCATCCACCGTGACCTGAAGAAATACGACTAGGGGCATATCTGGGCAGCTTGAACCTTTATCCAGGAGGTCCTGGAAGAAAGTATATTCGCATGCCAATCTTCAGTGCCGCGGTGTCCACATGTACCGTGCCATTACACCATCTGGTGATTCCAACAACCACTCTCCTTCCTGCACCTGCCCTCATCTTCACTGAACTTCCTTTAAGGGCTCTTAAAATCCTTGAAATCCTTAAACCTCCTTAAGCTCCCTTTGTTCCTGAGCTGAGGCGCATTTTGCCCTGCACCAATCGCAACCCCCAAGTCTGCCGCAGCGAGTGCGGGAGCATCGTTGATGCCTGGGCGCCAAGCCATGGCCGTCTATCACCCCCTGCGGCCACAAGGATAGGACCACTGGAATTAGGTCCATTCCGATTTCCGATCCTATGATGCAGCCCCCATGCAGACCCCATGCAGTCCCCATGCAGTTTTTGTTCCCTGCTGTCAGGTTGCCATCACCCACCATTGCCACAATGGTGCGCTGGGAGCATGCAAAAACTCCTCCTTGCGCTGCGTTGCTTTCAACTAGATCCGCACTGAAACGTTTCAGGAAGCGGATTGGTCGCAGTTGGCAGTAAATTGATTTTCAAATGAATTATTCTGATTTATAATTTCTGGGAAGCTTTCGAGCTGAACATCCCCAAGGCTCCTGTGGTTTTCTGCAAGGAGTTCACGAGTTGTACCTTGTCGGCAGGTAGAGCTTGTGCTACCTCAGCCGTGGATCGCCAGTGTGAAATTTTGCCGAAGGGCCATCAATGAACTTGAAGCTCCGCAGAAGAAGAAATAGAGAACCATGTGTTAAAGAAGCACCTCCAAAAAGTGTTAGAAATCATCCAAAATGTGTGGTGGATAGCAAGCCTTCCGTCAAGGTGCCACTCGGTCCTTGTCGATCCCACACTCCTTGGCTACAGCCTCTGCTGCAGCTCGGTGGTCGCCGGTGCACATCCAGACCTGTCAGCGCTGAAGATTCGCGGGAAGCGTATTCCATTGCTGGATGCACATGGCTGCAGTGTTTGAACTCTAACATTCAGTATAATATGTATGTCATGACGGCCGTATGTCATCATGTGTCATGACATACGTCATGACGTGTGGGTCATGTGACTGGTGAGGTTGGAGTTGACGCTTTCGACTTCCACCTGCACTCCCGACATTTCCATCTGCGCCACACAGGCGCGCGCGAAGGGTGCCAGCTTGTCTCGAAGGGCCACTGCCCCCAGCGGCACGTCATTGACTGACACTGCCACCACCGTCGTGCCGCTGGACATCTGCGCCTGCACTTGGTCAAGAGAAGCCCCTCACCAACAGCAACTCCAAGTGCAACCGTGACAGAAACAAGATGAAACAAGCACAAAATAGCACAGACACGACGACAACAAATTCAACAAGCATCAATTGCTCTCCCCACTGAAAGCACCACCCCTCCCTTCCTCTGCCCATGCTACCAGCGAGCGCGGGGCACGGCTGCCTAACTGAGAGACGCTGGGGCGGAATGTTTCGATTGTTTTTGTTGGTCCATTCACCACTGAAGCTGTGAAAGAGGAACGTGTTGGTGCATTGCATGGTACTCGTATTCAAGAAACTGTTGATCCAGTGTATCGTATTTAAAAACGATGATCTGTCGTTCAAGGGGTCGTGGATACTTAGTTGCGTAACTCCTTGCAAGTCTCTTGGGAGATGGCATGCGGATGGTTAGGAGTACTAATATGGTGGTCACTATGGGCATGGGCAGCACCATCTCAAACCCCCACATTGCCAGCAGAGACGCCTTTGGTGAAAATGTGCTGAGCCGAAGCCACTGCGACTTGCAGGCCCCCGGGCAATGCACAGTGCAGTCCCAGCCCTGTCCTTGACTCAGGCAAGATGTTTGTTCTCGTGATGCGAACCAATCAGAAATGCTTAGGGCCTTCCACTGGCTAAGAACCTAACGTACCAACAGCAGTTCCACGTGTTCGGTGACACCCGTGTGGTGAACCAAAGTGAGGTATGAAACTGAAAAGCCGAGGGCAACTGCTGGCAAAGGAAAGTGGTGTGCGATCTTCGGGGTGTCAGGGGGTTGTTGCTGTAAACTATACCCGTCTTTGGTGGCTTCATGCTTCCCTATCAGAAATGATCGTTGTAATCGGGGTCAACCAGCATTTCTGGATACACCCATTTGGCAAACATCAGTTCATGATCATCCGTACCCTTCACTGATTACGCATCGAACCCCCGTCGGTTGCTATTGGCGTCTGTGTTGACGATAAAATTGATTTCGGGAATCGTTTCCATCAAGCACCAACAGATGGGGCACACAACCAGACGGAACTGCTGACAATGGAAGTGCGATTGACTAAGATTGTGTCCGTTGACATCATTAGTTTCCAGGGAATGCAAGTACAACTAATCCTGGCATGCCGCATACCATGGATACTTCCGTCAACTAGAAGTGATGGTTCCGCTTTGGCTTAGATCTGATTCCTAGATATTGCTCGTCAACTATAGTAAGCTGCTAGATATTGCTAGTCACAGTCAGCTGCTGGTCTGTTTCTTTGCAGCGCGCCATGTCCGGAAGAGGTAATTCGTGCTAACGATGAACCAACTCATGAGCCTCCCTCGGTTCCAGCGTGAAAAGCCAAATCCTTTCAGCAACCAAGAAGATCCAAGAAGAACCAAGAAGCTGATTTTCGAAGCTGTTTGGCTTTGCCAGTGGCACATCGCGCGCCTTTTGCTGCGCCAGATCCACCAGCCTCAGGTGTGTCCCGTCCCACTTCGATCATCCCATGAGGCCCCCTTCCAAATTGGCAACAGAGTGGACAACATCTACCCATAACCATCCATCACCATCCATCACCATCCATCATCCATCAACCGTCTTCCAAGATCTGGTGAGTCTCATGGGTCTGGTGCGCTATGAGTCACTTATGCCTTCAGCTGTCCAGTGCTGCCACGCGACTCCTTGGCCAAGGGGTGTTCACCTCGGAAGAGGAACGCCCCAGGCAAAATCCCTGGCAGAACTCCCGGGAAAAATGGACCAACATCTTACATATCCATGAATTTCAAACCAAATGAACTATTATCATACTTTTTCATGACCTCCGAATTTTCAACCTGTCAGAACCCTCAAACAAGACTAACTCATGGAAATCACTGAGGGCTTTTCTGGACGGCTTGACCCCCCCGGATGTGCACCTGCTGAGTGTCTTCGTTAAGGTGGCTTGACCCAGGTGCACCGCAAGGTGGGCCTCTCTCCAAATAGCCCAACTCCATCTATACCCCGATTGGCCAATGATGAGCAACCAACATCAACCAACAATGGATATATCATGATATATCACAGGTGCCAGCAACAGCAAGCGATGTGAGGCACGACTCGTCTGATCTCAACATCTCCGAGTCAGCCCTTTGAGTCCGGCGACTGGACATCTCCGCGGAGCCCAAGACCCACCACAGCGCCTGAGGGCCATGGCGAGGCCGGCCCGCTGTTGCTCGAGTTGCATGGTGGGGCCCCTGGGTTCGGGGTCCCTGGTTAGCTAAGCTGTTGGTTCGGGTAGCAGTTGGATTAAACTCTAGTGAGGTGGCTTATCGCAAGCATGGAGATAGATTGATACTTGATACATAAATGGGTTTTCTAGATCAACCTGTGGCACTGGGATGTACTAGGCACGTCAAAGATGATTGCTTATTGTTTTGTAGGTCAAATGCTTCCCCATCTTCGCAAAATATTCGCAATCGTTTGGGAAAAACCCTCAAATGAACAGGCCCACAGACCGAAAGCAAGGTTTCTTGGAGTGGCTTTCGTATGCTTTCATGCTTGCTGAGTGGAGAGATTTACTGATTTGGAGTTAGTAAATCCACCACCGCAGCTTGGACCGCACTTCCACCTTCTCAGCTTCGCTGCGGAGGGTCTCCCGAGCAGCTGATGCTCCTGCCAGGAGGCTTCACCGTCCTTGAAGGCTTCACCATGCGTTGGATAAGCCTTTTAGGGCATGGAAGCACCACGTAGGTGGACCACGTAGACCCTGTGGAACTGCACTTCTTCAACTGCTTTCTGGTCATCCCACACCGATCGGAACCATTTCGTTCAGTTCTTTACACCTACATCAATCTGCAGTGGGTCAAGCCATATCAAGCCATATCAAGCCCAAAATTGGTTGATTTGCCAAGGATGATTTTGGGGTCCCTTCGGTACTTCGCCCTATACCCGAGTCACACCAGAGCAGTCCTGGCATTGGAAGGCGCAACCTCCAAAAGTGAAGGCCCCACAAAATCAACAGGCGAACGCTCCGATGCAGTCGGCTAAGTGCTCCCAATGCGAAAAGAAAGGCAACACATTTGGTGCTGGGAATCCATCAGCTGCATGAGAGATCAAAGATTTCTTTTTCATGTCGGTTCATGTGATGTGTGGCCGTGGCTCTCTGTGGCTGGTGGTACCTTCCAACGTTGATGCCTGCTTGGGGCCGGGCCCCCGTTGCGGCCTCGCAATGCTGAGCTCTTCGGATTCCGATGCGGCAGTGGAGGTCTCAGAGTTGCAGCTGAAACTCCTGGAGCAACTGCCATTCTCGTCCTTGAGGCGGTGGACCGGTGGGGAGGCTGGGCCACCGAATGGTGGTGATGACGATGACGATGACGATGACGATGACGATGACGATGACGATGACGATGACGATGACGATGACGATGATGATGGTGATGATGATGATGATGATAATGACGAGGATGATGATAATGACGAGGATGATGATGACGACGATGACGATGACGATGACGATGACGATGACGATGACGATGATGATGGTGATGATGATGATGATGATAATGACGAGGATGATGACGAGGATGATGATGATAATGATGATGACGACCAGGATGCTGATCATGATGATGATGATGATGATGATGACGACGATCTGATGATGATGATGATGATGATGATGATGATGATGATGATGATGATGATGATGATCTGATGATGATGACGATGATGATGATGATGATGACGAGGATGATGATGATGATGATGATGATGATGATGATGATGATGACGAGGATGATGATGATGATGATGATGATGATGATGATGATGATGATGATGATGATGATGATGATGATGACGAGGATGATGATGATGA
>VSDK01029014.1:509090-526422 GCA_009767595.1 Symbiodinium kawagutii
AAACCCGATGGAAACCCGATGGAAACCCGATGGAAACGTGATGGAAACCCGATGGAAACGTGATGGAAACCCGATGGAAACGTGATGGAAACCCGATGGAAACCCGATGGAAACCCGATGGAAACCCGATGGAAACGTGATGGAAACCCGATGGAAACGTGATGGAAACCCGATGGAAACCCGATGGAAACCCGATGGAAACCCGATGGAAACCCGATGGAAACGCGATGGAAACCCGATGGAAACCCGATGGAAACCCGATGGAAACCCGATGGAAATGGTGGAAGAACCCTGTTCAGCCACCGGGGATGGGACGCCGAGCCGAAGCCGCGCCTCGTAGGCGTCCTTCGTGGCCAGGACATGCGCCAACTGCGGGCGCAGCGCCAAGAGCTGCTGCAGGGCTTCTGAGGCGCCGCCACGAGCCCAGGCCTCGCCCCACGGCAGCCATCAGGTGATCATCAGGGGGTTATGAAGTGGTCATGAAGTGGTTACACAGTATGAGGTGGTTATGAGGCATGAGATTCAGGGAATCTGCGGCAGATTGAGGGACCCATCTACCTGGCCCCACATCGGGACGCCGCACAAAGGATGACAAATAGCATGGCATCACTCGAATCAAAGCTCAAGCAAAACCGGCACATGAACCAAGAATTGACAAAAAAAAAAAAAAGCAACCTGAGCAAGTGGTAGCCTGACCATGATTGGCTATGCATGATTGCTTGGTTTTTTCACGTGATTGGACCCTCTAAAATCCACGACATGATAGGTGAAACTGGCGCCGACCCACAACAGCCTCCAAATACTTCCCCAGGAGAATAGCTGTGATCCTCACACGTGCTGAGCAGGTCAACTCAGGTCAACGACACAGGAAGAAAAAGAAGAAACCTTTGTGATGCCTTTGTAATTGCCAAGCCGTTTGCATGAGGCATCTTACTCACCATTTTCAACCAGGAGGTGACCTGGAGGTGTGAAGTGTACCTGGCCCCTCATGTGTTTCTCCGTTGGCTTCATACCACCAGCCCAGTGACACGAAGCACGGCGTTTCGAAGTAGGAGGGCGGCGGCGCCTTGCACTCCCAACCAAAGTGTGAAGCCACGATCATGGAGACGCTGACCTGGGCTGACGCACAGCCAGAAGTAAACCTGGAGGGTTTGACATGTCTGATAGGCGCACACAAAAAATGCGAAGCATGAAGCACAAGATGCCAAGAACAAGCATGAGCTGAAACAACCATAATATGAGACAATAATCAACAATCGAGCTTGCGGATGCTGATTCCCAGAAATGTGCTGTCTATGCATGATGTTTGGGTTCCACCCAGGGAGATGAATTGGATGCTGAGATAGCCAAGCTGCCATGAAGGAATATGAGAAACACAAGGCCGTGCCCAAAGAGATCAGGACGTTCATATCCCAAACTCCTGTCCTAAGCTAAAGGGGGAGGGCATGTGGAAACAGCGTGAGTATCTGGTGCGTCTAGCCCTTTTTCAACCACAAGTTCGACACCATCACTTCTTAAAAGACATTTCATTCCTGGCTATGTACATCGCCGATGCCCGAAGCTAGTCAATGAACTGCATTGTTCAGATGGATCATTCCAAGATGGCTTGGGCGTATGCCCAACTACCCTCGGCCAAATCCAAGCATCGAGATGGCATGATATGCACCCAAGTGGAAGCGGCTTCCACAGTACAGCTGCACTGGGGTGGATAGCACACCCAAAATAACCGTCACGCAAGGCAAGCCAGGCACGATGTGCTTGTGCAGCAGCTTATCCTCAACTCATCTGGCTGCACAATGATCCCCAAGCACTCAACTACAGCCACGCTGTGATCATGTATCGAGGACCGCCCCCAAATTGTTTGAATAATTTGCGCCAATCATTCTTTAATAAGCCAACACGATAATTGCACATGTAGTAGTAACAAGCCAATTGATGACAAACAAGAAATCCCAGATCAAGTCTTGACACAACAATTGCACTCGGTGATGTCCAGCACTTGTGTGTGTGGGCGCGGGTAAATATGCGCAATCAGTACTGCACATTACAGGCACACATGCTGGCACACAATTGCACATGCATTCTTCTCCAAACCACACAACTCCGGGTTTCAAGACAAACGAAACTCTCTGGAAGCAAGACTTTTCTCATCTTTCTCCAAGGAAAAGCCGTCAACTACTGACTGGGCCAAGCCGTCAGATAGATAAAGTTGCTGGAGAATAGGGTGGCCAATGCCTGTGAAATACGTGCTTGAAGTCTGGAGGGCAAAATGTGGTTTGCTTCACCAATATGCAGAGTGGCAATGCCTTGTTGATGTGCAGTTTGGTACAGAAGTTAGAAGTTGAGGTCAGAAAAAGTTGAGCTGCATGAATTGTGTGCGCCAGTTTCAAAATATATCAAAGTGTCATGTTCACACCAACAGTGCTCGACCGATAAAGAAAGTGTCCTTCGTCTTGTGTCTAGAAGCGATGCCTGAACCAACAGGTAAAGAAAATCTGCCAATTTCATGAAAAATCCCTACATTCCGGCATGTGCGCAAACACAAATACAATATGACAATACAATATACCACCGCCGGATGTGTCCGTCTTTTGTGCGTGTGCGTGTTTGATTTGTCGAGCCGTACCTGCTTGCCACAAATGGAGAGGTAGATTGAAGCCGGTAGAACTCTGATAGCCACGCAAAGTTCCAAGAGGGATCCAACTCTCTCCAGCCAAGGCACCATTTTCGGAAAGCACGGCAACACATCACTGAAAATGACCACAGCCACAGTCAGCGCAAGGGCCGTAGCAAGTCCTGCCCACAGCAGTGCCGCAGGATGCAAGGGAATCACGTGGAATCACCAGTGACGTTCGTAGCCATGTTTGCTGATTCACTGGTGGACGATTTGTCATTCCGTCCATGTTTGTCTTCCATCCAAGGGACTGGCCGGGTGTCTCAGCATCTCAAGCTGTCCGTTGATAAGCCAGCCCCAAGTTGGCAGCGGATTTTCGCCCTTTCATCAGACCTTTGTTGGCCCCATTTGGCAGGAAAATCGATCATGATCTTCAGGATGGCAAGTCATTGGCCATCATTCAAGCATCATTCAACCATCATCATCAACCATCACCAACCACTTGACCCTAGATGAGCCATCACCATCATATCCATCATTAGCCACAACCATCCATCAACCACCGCATCAGCTGCTGGTCCTGTTGGGACTGACTCAGCCCTTTTCCGAGCCTCCAGCAGCTCCACCTCGAAACCGAAATCGCGCCTTGGAGCCGAGCCAAGGCGGCTGATGACAGGTCGACTGGAAATAAACATCTTATCGTAGATTGTCAAAACAAGGATAGTCGATAAATGTAATAAATAAAAAGTTTAATAATGGCGACGTTATTCTACTCTACAAATAGCTTTAGTTGTAGTACTAACTTGTAATAGCAGCATTACGACTAATAAATGTGTGTGTGTGCTTGCCACCCGTGGCCAATATCTGGTTGATGTATGTTTATATATGACCAATATGAAGGCGCACAAGGGAGCCATTTTCCTCGGGTGCACAAGGGCCATGCCACTATGAACAGTGCTGGGAGATCCTTCCCATAACCACCCATTGGTTAACACCAGCGAGAGCTACAGGTGGCTCATCATCTTTACCTCTCGATCCATACCTGGATCCATTGGGCGATGATCAGGTGAGCATATTCATCGCTATCCACATTTCTATACAAAGTAATGGCTTTGACTTTGACACATTGCGCAGAGTTGTGGCGGTTTCCGGCTTGGTTCGGAATCCCTGCCCCCCAGCAAGAATTCCATCCACGGGAGTCTTCCAACCACCCCTAATCCCAAACCACCACCTAGCCGTATTCGACCACAGCCTTAATCAAGTGGGAACCAAACTGGAATGTTTGCGTTGCAAGTTCCAACGGCGAAGGATTTGGGTTTTCTTGGTGGGGACCTCACTTTTTGAACAAACCCACGCTGTAGACAGGCTTTTTGTACCCACAGCTCTGTAGATGTCTGTGACCTGTGGTGCCACTACAGCAGCACGGCTGTGGCATCTTGTGGCCAAGCCTTCTCTATACCTCCTCCAAGGTGTAGGTCTGCGTCTCCACAGTGGAGATGCCTTCGATGGCCTTCAGCTTCTCCAGGAAGGAAGCCTCCGGGGCGAAGCCCGTCTTCTCCCAGTCACCGAATTTATCGGCTGCCAACTTCACCACCACTTTGAAGTCCAGGCATCCTCCACACACCACACGCTGCACATTCTTCACGCCTGGCACAGCCTTCAGCTCGGCTGAAACGGACTTCAGCAGCTCTTGTGCAGCATCCAAAGAGGCCTTGTCCTTGTCAGCAGACCACTTGCAGCGCCACTCACGCGCGATGTTGTCGAACGACACGGCCTTTGTGATCTCAGGCATGTCTCAAAATGACACAGGTAACGTAACGTGATCCCGGCACTGCTGAAAGCTGCTTGACCCAAAATGGCTGCAAATGGTCCACCTACTCTGCCCAATGTTGGTGGCTTGTTAGAGTACTCACCCATAACGTTCACTCGAGCAGTTCTCTGTGCAAATGTCATAAAATGAACCCCCGCTAGTTTACTAAGAGGGGGTGGTTCACCCAAGGTATTCGCCACAGCCGCTGTCCAAGCTGTGCAAAAACGTGGTGGTAATTTTGCGCCATCTTGCAGCTGCCAAATTGCTTTGTCAAGGCCATTCGGCTGTACGAAATAGCCCATGCTGCTCTATGGGCATCAAGTGCCAGCTGCCCCTCTCGCAATAGCCTTCAGTTCCTCTGCACAAGAATGTTCCGGCTGCGAAAGTTGACGGCGCTCGGCAAAACAAAGCAAGCGAGGCGCAAAAGCTACTCAGCCCAGATTTCTATACAATCGAATTGTTGCGGCACCGCACAGTTTCAAGTTGCGTGCTTGAGCACCCAGTCGCGGACGTTGGCATCATGCTTTGCCCTGTCCTTGACATAGAGCTCAGCAATCTCGGGCACCATGGGGTCGTTGGGGTTCGGATCTGTCAGAAGGGAGGAGATGGACAAGAGCACTTTGGAAATCGTCAGTGCTGGGCTCCACCTCAGTTGTAAAGCCGCCTCGGGAAATTGGCTCAGGCTTGTCGATCTGTAGGCCCAACTCATGGATTAGCATTACCAGAAACGAAAAGAAACAGAGGAACCATGAGGAACCTCATGTGTTACATTGTGTTGCAACCCGTCAGTCAACCAATCAAGGCAAACTGGCCATGGTTCACCTGGGATATGGGAGATCTGCACCCCTGTGGCTACCTTTCCCCTTGCAAAAGAATTGGGCAACTTCAATGACACGCTTTCGGACGCTTGGTCTGCAAGGCATCATTGCAACCGATATCAAAATCAGTGAGCATCGCCTGAATTCACCATTGCTCTGTTGCCCCCAGCCGAGTCTGAATGACTAGGTGTCAAGCCCCACCTGTCTGACAGATCTGACAGCAACTTTGAAACCCAGTCACTGATCGTTCAAAATGCTCATGCAAATGGTCCCCTGCCTGCAGCATGGCAGGAATCGAGGGCGGCAAGGTCTGGTCATTTCAGGTCAAAAACATGTGGCCATTGATGTTGCCGCAAGCTCTTGGACACGTAAGACTGAGTGCAGACGAGTTTCGAATTCACATTGCAATGGTAGATCTTGGTAACAAAGCGCACTTTGGGAGGTTTGAAGGGATATTCGGAAGGAAAGTCCACCTTCAAGAAGAACATCCCACCAGCATAGGGCGACTCAGGTGGACCTGTGATCACTGCGTCCCACTGGAACAGGTCTTCACCGACCTTGCGCAATGCAAACAGGTTCCTACCAGGCCTCAAAGACATGCAAAAACCATGCCGAAAAAACCAGCACATTGGTTCACCTTGCAAACCTTGAGCAGCTTAGAAAACAAACTTCGCAGCTGCATGTCCTTGCACAACATTGAATGAGAAAAATACCGAGACTTGCTGCCACTTTCACCAAGTGCTGGCTAAGCAGTTGACTGGTCCCCCAGAGCACTGCTCGCTGGGAAACTTCTGCAACTCGTCCAGTTCCTTCCGCAGTCGCTTCATGGCAGCCATGGCAATGAAAACACAGAGCTGGCGACTACGCGGCTTGATCCTCACACCCTGCCCTGCACATGGCAGGCACCAAAAGCATGGACACATAAGATGCTCTAAATGCGGCTCATGCAAAAGATCCACATGACTAAAATAAGTGATCGGGCCACTAGAATCACAAACCGAAAAGGATCATCATGTAAACGGACGGATAATGAAGGATACAGAAAGATCCAACAGAAAGCTGCAGCTGGTTCTTCCTGGCGCAACCCCTTGAAAGCCAACCCTGCCACCCGCAACGCCGAGCCGCAGTGCAGAGATGATCTTCCGGGCTCCGCATCTATAGGGATCGTAGGTGATCACCAACTCACCACTATCTGGGCGGCTGTGGCAGGCCCAATTGAAATGATGCTATCCACAGCTGGGCACCACAAGAAAGAAAAACATAAAGCACGGGCAGTGTACTTTTTGACGAAAAATTGGGATGTTTGGATAATGCTGGGGCACAACACCCTCCATCTCTCACCAAGGGGTCGTTGACTTGGACCTGAAGTTGATCTTGCGGTACTGATGATTTGGCATTGCAAAGCACAGGCATCTAAATTTGGAACCGTGAAGCATCCAATTTTTTCGTGGATCCTCTGTCTCAACTGTGGGTTCTTATGGCAGCACCTTCCAGTCGAATCAAACAAGAAAATGAACCAAGTGCAAAGGGCATGTTGACGCTCTTGTTTGCAAGTCATCATTAGGTTGGGTCCCAACTACTGCTCGCCCCACATCGCCCCGCTCTAAGGTTGGGAGCGTTGATGCAGCCAGCTGTCTAACTAAGGTGCCCTGCCAAACCAGTCAGCATGCTTGTAGAAAACGCACAATGATATAGTATATATAGATATATTAAAAGCACATCTATATTTACATATACACATACACCTTTTTATGCATGTATTGAAATTATGTACGAGTACAAGGATCAATTGGATTAGTCGCTTTCCGTCGCTTTCGTTTTCTACGCCTTCCCAATGCCATAGCTGGCAGCAACCAGCGAGCCTTCGGTGAAGTCCATGATGCCCGGCAAGCTTCGCAGCTCTGTGGCAATCTCACCTGCACAAGCATGAAACCCAGGGATGATTAGACTGTCTGCCATTAACCATAGGCCATTGGCAATGGTTGATTTTTTGGTAAGAATAGTGATTAATACTAGTTGATCTCCGAATCTCCCTTGATTGGTCCTGTTTACACCACAGAGAAGCACCTCTCAAACTCCAAGAAATTTTGGCTGGTGAGGCTGGTGACTGTCTTGTGCCAAAATCCCAGCCGAAGTGTTATATTGTTTTCATTAGGCCTCATCCCACATTGTGCCATTCGTTGGTTGGTCTTCGCTTGGTCAGATCAACTGGCTACATACTTGGGCTATCCCCCTGCCCAGTAACAGTCCCACGATGTGCAACGAAATTCATCTCTATTTCTCACTCCTTGTTATGGTTGCTTACCCCCCATCATGAATCTCTTCAGCTGTCTTGCCTGCCACCCAGCAGCTAAAATCTCAATCTTTCCCGAGCAAACCCAATCTAGGATAGCTATGGATAGCTTGATTAGATATCCCTTGGGACGTGACCAACCATGGGCCCAGGGCCCATCCCAATCCCAACAGCCTCCTCACTTCGTGGACGGCTACTCCCAGTACAACTCTATCTGCCAAAACCAACAGCTGTTTGTTCAACGTCGCTAGTTCCCTATTTTCCAAGTTGTGCAAGAGGGGGGGGTTACCCCCAAAACAAACCCCCAAACATGATATCGTCAACAATGGAGAACCATCAATTTTACGGTCAATTACCTCCGGAGAAACTCATATATTATTGGACTGGACGTAGTATTGTTGATCGCTATACGTTTTTTAAGCAGCTCACTTCACCTCATTGACAATCAACAATTTTGGAGCTACACCTGTATCGTTGTTGGTTCTTGTTGGCTATGTCTGCCTTTCATTGACCATCATTAATCATTGCAAACCTGCACTGACAAACCATCACCTCGCCACCACAAAGCATCACTTGACTCTGAGTGACCCATATTCTAATCTTCCATCCATTAATCATTGTCTAACCATCACTCGGCCATTGACCATCAACTAACCATCATTGACCACCAGTGATGAACCATTGACTGACCGCTACGAACCATCACTTGATCATTAGCCATTCAACACCCATCAGTCATTGTCGTGGAAATACTTTGCTTAGCCACTAAACACCTAGTTGAACATGGTCAATTCACACCGTGTCTTTTCCACAGCTCACCACTATCACTAACTACGACTCTCTCTCTCTCTCTCACTCTCTCTCTCTCTCTATTATTTACCATTTAGTAACCACTTTTTATCATTCAGTGTTCCCAAATCAATAGAAAAGGTTCCTACGGAAGTTAGAGGTTAAGGGTTAACTGCAAGCAATGCA
Source organism: Symbiodinium kawagutii (assembly GCA_009767595.1). NCBI lineage: Eukaryota > Dinophyceae > Suessiales > Symbiodiniaceae > Symbiodinium > Symbiodinium kawagutii. The sequence continues at coordinate 517,601 of VSDK01029014.1, forward strand.
ACAGCCAGCACCTCCTTTTTGTCTGAACTAAGAGAGGTGCCAATGTGGCTGCTGCTTGATTCTGTCTTGGTTCTGTCTGACCCTCAAGTCAGATCTTCTGAACGAAAAGTTTGTGAACCTTCAGTCCACACAAGTGATGGTGGTGACAGTCCAGACCAACCCCCTCGCCGCCAGAGGCAGACGCAGGGACGAAGTCCGAATACTGGAACCACCATCGAAAAGCAGCCACACTCACCCGTCTCCATCGACAGGAACATAGGTGAGCATTAAAAGGAAGAAGGCCAATCAGCAAGAATGGCTGGCAAAAGGGTAAAACTACGAAGGCTGTCCATCAGATCAAGTTGTAGATGACGAGAAAAGCCTTCAGGATGTGGATGTGTGAGATCATCAGCCCATTGATTGAGATCACGTTTTCGATGTGAGGGGCATAGGTGTGCCCCCGAGTCATACAAGAGGAGCACAATCTGCATCAAGAAGGCAGAACCCGGTAGTTGTTTGGCCTTTCCCACTGAGCAAGGAGTAGGCGTTGCCTTGGTTGTCGGTGACAAGCTCCAGTGGGAGGTTGACGGAACCTGGCGACCGTCGGGAAATGAGGAGAGATGTGAGGAGTAAAGTTCCAAACATCTCCAATGCTGCAATGCGGCGGCTGGGGTCACCATCCTTGAACGCCCAAGCATGCTGAGAAGGAAGAATTTGAAGCTGGAACCAGAGAACCTGGTCTTTGTTTGGAGAGTCTTGATCAGTGAGCCATCCTCCAATGTAAACTTCCCCATGTGAGGAGGCACTTGCGTCGCTAGCTCCCCACCAGGCAGAATGAGCTCGGTATGGGGAAGGGTGAACGAAGGGCTTGGAGAAGATGGCCAGGAGCAAGGATGCCAGGCGGCGAATGATCTTTGCAGGACAACCTTTAGTCTTGCAAGCTACCTTCCAGGCCCAAAAAAGTTGAAGGAATGAGCGTGTCATCGGACAGATGGTTGTGGCCCAACTAATGTGGCCCAGGGCCTTCTCGATTTCCTTGGAGGTGAAAGCCGTTCCCGCAGCAAGTTGTTGGAGAAGTGCCATCACCACTTCGTGCTTGCCCGGTCCCATAGTAACAATGGGTCCCCGAGGATCAATCTGGAAACCAAGCCACAAATTGATCAGGGCAAACTTGGTCTTCTTCCAACTCAAAGGAGTACCCATGGCCAACAGAAGGCCAAGGAGAAGAGTGGCGTGGCGAGGTTTACAGCTTGAGCGCAGGATCCAACAAAAGTCGTCAACGAAGACATACCCCCAGTCCACCGCCGGTACCAGGTGGTATAGAAGCCGAAGCAGTAAAGCCGCAAGTCTACCCAGTAGAGTTGCGCACTGGCCATACCATAGGCGCCAACCTTGTTGATCCACCATTGCTCTTGGATTTGGGCAACCTGATAGCGCCAGTCCTGGGGAAGAACCTTCACTCTCCTGTGAGCTTTGGTCACATCAGCCTTGAGGAGAAGGAGGTCCTCTCCGGAGGACAGTGGAGACCACTGTGGGGTCTCACCGCCAGAGGCTGATGGAACCCCACAGTGGTCCCATGATTGAAGCCATTGGATACATTGGACGCAATCCAGCACCGTGGGTGCAGTGGTCCTTTCCAACGTGTGATTCTGGATATGTGCATTTGCCCCACCCCAGGAGCCATCATAAATGGTTCGAACCTTGTCCCCTTCATCGATTGCTGCCATAGGTCCCGGGCAGAGATCTGCGGGGGCACAACAGCATAGGTCGGCTGCCTCGTTTTCAAGATTTCCTGGGTAAAGTCCTTGGCTGAGGGGTAGTTATCCCGTCCTTGCAGATCAGGAAAGTCCGGAGTTTCAAGGTCTTCACCGGCAAGCTCTTCCTTGGTTGGCCAGATTCCCGGCGATCGAAGAGTGGGGTCAGTGACACCCAAGGGAACTCCTTGTTTAAGGGTCAGTGGGTAGTCAGAATCTGGATCACCCACAGCCACAGCCAAATGGTGGAGGAGATCGAGATGAAAGGGTTGACCGATCTCCATATGTTCCTGTAGATCAGGTGGCATCTGAATGATGGTAACAAGGTGGAAACGGAGATGCCGAAGAGATTGTTCAGGAAAAGGATGGGCTTTGCCCGGGTCATCCAACGACTTCATCACCAAAGGTGTGCAGTGATCAATGAAAAGCCCCAAATCTTGTTCCAAGGACGCAAACCTGCTGGGGACACGTCTGTGCGGAGGGCATCTTCCCAAGGAAGGCTTCCCTCCGCCATCCCGAATCGGTCTGGTGCGAAAGCCGATCTGAACTTGGATTGGATCATCCTCCAAGGACATCATTGGGGCCTGAGGCTTAGTGACAGGGCGGTCCTTGATGTCCATAGAGCGGCCATGAGGGGGCCGTCGTCCTTGGATTGCATCTGTCTCGAGTAAGGCCTTAGTGATGCCCTGCATCATGGCAGGGGGATACCGACTCAGGTCTGAAGATTTCGTAGAAGATGGCCGGTCATGAGTACCATGATCACACCGGAACTCTTGCCAATGGTTCAACTCGAGGTTGGTGGCCAGGGTAGTGGATTTCACTGCCTGCTGGCCCAGTTGACATTGATCAAAACTGATCCAGTGGAGTCCCAATTGTTTTGACCAGTAGCGAAAAAGAGGAACATTCCAAATGGAGGAACACCGTTTCCCATGTGGGGAGCTTGAACAAAGAGCAGGGTCTTCAGGGTGTTCCAGCAGTATGCCCGGGGCAGGGTCCTGGGCTCGTTGGGCTGCATCATGCACCATAGCCTGAATGACCATCTGGCGAAGCAATAGAACACTGTTATCATCCGTGTCGGATTGGTCAGATTGCGAAAGGGATGGGAACTCCATGTCGACCCCGAACTGGAACAGGGGCCCCTGGCTTGGGGAACCATCTCAGGATGCTCCAAGTCCTACAGTTGGGACCCCCCAGAACGGCTTTGAGCCGGCCCTCCATGGCTGCCTTGCAAATAGAAGCGTAAGGTTCATCCCGAAGCATGTCGTGGTCAACCTCCAGTCCCGGGCGTTTGTTGTCAATCTCCACAATGGTGCAAGGCCACTGTGGAGTTACTGAGGTCATGTGAGCTCGGAGGGAAGTATCATCATCCAATCCAGCATACAATACCAGAATGACAGGGCCTTCCTGAGGAAACCATGAGGAGGCCTTGGGTTCCCAGAGAAGCCTGTGATAGAGTCGCTCCGGAAGAGCACTGGTCCACGGGCAAACCCGTGAGAGGATGGATTTCGAATCCTCTTCAACTTTCAGGGCAGCATCCATATGACTATGCCCCTCATCCGTCAATGGAGGATGAGATCCACTTGGAGGATTGGTACAGTCACCACTCGGGTGAGAAAATTGTGTGGACGGCTGCCACGAGATTGGTTGCCATTGTGAGTCACGGCTCTCGGCCGATACTCCACCCATCTGCCATGGGTGAGGTGCCGAGGGAGTGGGGGCGCTCGCCGCCAGAGGCTGACGCACACCCCCATCCCGATGGGCCCATCACTTGTTGGGGCACTGGTCTGGATGGTGGTTGCCATTGCAAATCCACCCATCCTTGAGAACGGGACATCCATGAGATCGTCCACAGTTGCCTCGGCACTTTCCGTGCAGTAGGTGGTCCCGGCAGAATTGCATCCCCTTTGGAGTAGTGCGTGCCCAATTGCTGCCAACTTGGGCTTTTGGACTTGGATTGTCCCTTCGATTTGCCTTTGGAGCCCTTGTCCTGGCGAGGCTTCTGCCATTGTGGTTGTTGGGGAGTCCAAGAAGGGGACTTGCCCCCTTGTTGTTTTCCTTTGCCCTTGGTTGACTTCACGGGAGATCCCTTCTCCGATTTGGACTGAAGGCGTTCATAGACCTCCCTGGTCCAGAACAGGGTGTCCTGCTTCATCTCCTCCATGGCAGTTTTGAGGGCCTTTCCCTCAAACACCTTGTTGTGGATCTCTCTCCATGCGTTCCGTTCCGCATACATAAGCACCTGCTCTGAAGGAGGGGGTTTCCGCTCCGCAATGTCTTTCCCCCAAAACCAAGCATACCACAGTTCAAGGTCCTCATAGGACGCATCAAACACAGCAAATTGAGGGAAGGCAGTCATGCACATCAAGAGGGTATTCCGGAAAACCTGGCGGGCCCTCTGTAGCTGATCCCGTGTGGATGGGTTACGTCTCTCTTCCTCCTCATCTTCACGATCCCACCCGTTCGGGGTGATCTTGCGCCGCGTCTTCAACGGGCGTTCATCCATGTCAGGAAGGGCCGAGATGATGTGTTTGATGGGGAACCAACCGATCTCCCCCTTGGAACAAAACTTGTACTGGTGTTTGAGGTAAGTGTCCGACCCTTGAAGGCGCAGTCTGGGCCTTGCCTGATTGACCTTCACATCCCAGTCCTTCAGGAATTGCTTCCTGTCACACATGGCGTCCATCCCGGACGAGGAAGCGGATCCCAACGATGGACCCGGTGTAGCCCCCACTGCAGAGGTGGGGTTGACAGAGACAAAGGCTTTGGCATGCCTCACACACTGGAAGATTCGCATGGCAATGAACTGTTCCTCTGCCTGGGTCACCCCGTGAGCGGGGTTAGCAAAATCCAGGTCTGCTGGGGAATTGGCCCGAGCATTGGCCGCCGGTCAGCCAAGTCATCCGCGTGACATACCCATCCTCAGCCATCTTATGCATGACCCGCCAGGGGATCTCCTTCGAGACCATGAGTCAACCATGGTGTCAGGCACCGCCGCCGGAGGCTTGGCCAACGGCATCTCAGGGAATCCAAAATGGTGAACCATTTTGGCCATATGATTTTGCAACACATTGCTTGCTCTACGCAAGCTCCAAGCAATCGCAAAAGTGTTCCCAAATCAATAGAAAAGGTTCCTACGGAAGTTAGAGGTTAAGGGTTAACTGCAAGCAATGCAACAGCCAGCACCTCCTTTTTGTCTGAACTAAGAGAGGTGCCAAGGTGGCTGCTGCTTGATTCTGTCTTGGTTCTGTCTGACCCTCAAATCAGATCTTCTGAACGAAAAGTTTGTGGACCTTCAGTCCACACAAGTGATGGTGGTGACAGTCCAGACCAACCCACACCAACGGATGAATGGCACCACATCACCCAAACCGAAGGATGTCAGGCAGCCTTGGTGCCATGCCAGTAAGTCTGCCAACCCCCAGGCTCGCCGCCAGAGGCAGACGCACCCAGGGGAGGACAAATGACAACCTAATGAGTAGGATCAATGACCTCCCAGGCACCTTCTCATCTTCCGAAGCTGTGTCCACCGAATCATCCGTATCTGATCCCGAACTCAAGGAGGAGACCTCCGCTGCCTCCATTTCAGGTTCAGCTCCATCAGTGTCCCAGCCTGGGGGGAACGTGTGATGTTTGAAACAACGGCCACATTTGGCATAGGAGTCAAACTCCGCAATGTAGTCATCAACCTTGAGGTCCAAGGCCTTGGTGGTGGGAGGTTCCCAACCACAGCCGATGCCACGACCATCCACTCCCAGGGAGGTGGATGGTGAAGGTGTTGGTGCTACGTGACTTGCGAGTAGCCGAGACCACCCTGAGGGGAATGACCTTGTCATCATCAGGGATTTCCCATGCCGAGCACGATGTCGCCTTAGAGGAGGCAAGCAGTTTGGTGAAGGAGAAGGAACCAGCGCTGGCCTCATCATCGTGGAGGTCCCCGGCCAGACAGCGTACTGCTGACAGCGGGGCTATTGAAACATGCCCTTTCCCGGAAGAGACATCGACTTGACAGTGCCTTCCAGCTGCGGGAGGAGCGAGAGAGCAGCCTGTTCAAAAGTGGCTCTTGCCCATCGTGTGAGGGATGGCTGTCTATGCTGCCCAAGTGGGCTGAGATTTGCTGGGTGTGCGAATTTTCTCCATCGGGGTTTTGTGTCGTCTTGTCTAAGCTCCGGGACAGGCCAGTATGCTTTGAGACAAAATTCTCCATAAAGAGCCCATGCAGTGCATTGGTCAAGAGCCGAGGTGGCCACTGCACCTAATAAGGGCGTAAGAAGAAGGCCGCTTTGCAGGGCTTTGGTAGGATTAGCAGGCGGACGGGAACTTCGAATGAAGGTGAGTCGTCTTGTATGGAGGGCTACAGAAAGCTCTTGGGCCGTCGCTGCAGGCGGTGTGCGCAGCTGCTGGTCGCCTATCGACACTACCATGTCTGCGTTAAGTTCGTAATGACATTTGGTAACGAGCACCATGGTAACATGGTGAGTTTGCGCTTATCTGGCCGCCCTGCCAGTCTGTCGGCAGTAGGTTGTTGTTCAGCTAGAACTGCCAGCTCTTGGACATCAAACAAAGACAGCGGGACACAGTCATTATCAATAAGTATAATATTTGGCCCTGGATACAGGAAGCGAGCCGCTTCTAAAACAAAGGTGCCGGACCAAATATAAGGGATGTCGGCGCCCGTTGCAGTCGTCCGCTGTGATCCAGATCAGGTCCACAGTTTCTCCTGCTGGACTTACTTGGGCCCTGCGACTATGCCACCAGGGCGCAAAGTATTACCAGCGCGGCACTTGCGAGGGATGTCGATTGTCAACCATAAGATACACAGTGGTCGTGGTCAAGAAAGTGGCCTGGTACTGTAGGAGGCATGTGGAAAGCTTTTCATGGTCGACCCCCGGGAAGGTAGATGTGGCAGGGTAGGTGTCAGCAGGGGCCGACGGTCGGCTAACCTTGACAACATAGTGTAGCAACCCGCATGGTTGATACAGCTTTGGTCATACCGCACTCTCTATTAATCATACCTTGGCTCGACAGCCAGCTCAAAGGAGCGACGAACTCCGGGGGCAAACTCCCATGGCGGTGAAGGGCAACGAAGAGCACGGCTGACAGTGGGAATGAGGTAGTCTGCCTCTTTGAAGTACTCCATCTCCCCCATCTTCCCCCAGGCCTTAGCCAAGGGTGACCACCAGTCCCGGCCCGTGAAGGAGTAGCATGGAGCAATGAGGGGGACCGGAGCTTTCTTGGATTTGTAGGCAGGCACCGTCTTGGTTTTACAGGCCCGAGAGCTTCGGGAGAAGTGGGCTAAGGTCCCCCCTGCATGTTTCATCTCATTGGGACGGGTGTGTTGGAGATCGTTGAACCGAGCACTGCATGCCACCTGGAAGCGGGTGATCGCACAGATGTACTGGTCCATGAGTGCCACTGGGGGGATGCCCTCGGCGCCAGAGGCTTCCGTAAGCATCCCCCCTGCAGCCATCTCCTCAAGAGCCCAGATCACCTCTTTGGTAGGTAGGGCCGCCTTCCGTTGTGGTTTGGAGACAGCGTCCACAAGGTCCTCCTGGATTGCCTTCTTCTTCTCCAAGAGATGGGCATACTGATCCACATCCAGGAAACCGAACTTCTTGGCAAACCACTTAAGGGTATCCCATACCCGCTGGATCTTATGGGGGGTGGTTTCCTGAGACCGAAGTTCATTTAACAAGTCACGAACATCCCGGTCAGTCCAAGGGATGGCTGTGAACCCCAGCCTTTGAAGACCCTCCAGGCCTAAGCAGTAGATGCGAAGAGTGCGAAAGCGAGTGTCTCCCAACAAGTCGAGGAACTCCCGGTCTTGGTTTGGGCCCCTTACCGCTGCCATGGCCGGGATCTTGTCAGCGAAGGGCGCAAGAAGTGAGATCAACTTCATAGCCCACTTTTCTCGAAGCTCTTGTTCAAGGCGTCGTTGCGTAGTGGGTTGTTCGTCTTTGATGTTGGAGGGTTTCCAGTGTCTCCATTTAGCAACGGGCAGAGGTATGACCACCGGGGTGGTCTGCCATGATTGCCATGCTGCCCTGTCCATGATGGCATAAGAAACTTCGTTGTCAGAGTATCTCCATGAGGGTTTACCCGCTGGAACCATCTTCAAGAGATGGCTGAGAACCTTAGTGGTCTCAGTCCGTTCGGCCACGTCCACGGGTTGAGGAAGGGATTCCAGGATGGAAGACACCAGGGTGTCAAAGTAAGGATCATAACGGACCAGTTGCTGGGTCCAACCCAGAGTGAGGTCCTCCAGTTGAACCAGATGCTGAAACTCATCCGCGTGAACATCAGCAGGGTCCACCTGTGTCAAGCACATCTCCACCATGAGTTCCCCATCAGACTGAACTGGGGAAAAGCCGGCCTTGAGGAGGCCACGCATGACATGGTCAGGGAGAAGCGCAAAGGCACGACCGAAAGGTGTCGGTAACACCAAGGGTGGGAGTGGGTGGGCCATGTCGCTTGAGCCACTAGGGGTTAAGTTAAATAGGAGGGGCAAGGAAAAGTAAAGAACCATCCCAAGCCCAGCAAGACCCGAGCTCAGCAGTGGCGCATCGCTCATGAGCAACATCAGAGGTTTCCAAGACCCCATCAAAAACCGTCAAGACACCGAACAGCAACAGGAACATCACCAATTGAAATCGAGGTCACAGACATGATCGCTGCTGCAGGCGCACAACTTTTTGAACTGCGGTGGCACAGGGGTGCATTCCCCAAAAAGTCTCTGGCAGCGGTTCCGGACCCTCGCCGCCAGAGGCAGACGGAGGTCCTTCCCCGTAAAGATTGATCGTGAGGAATCAAAACGACCCCGTGCCAAAAGTGGATGGCCGCCTACTTGGGCAAGGCAAACATGGAGAAGCGAAGGCGTTCCCTCACATTGGGGTCCAGATCCAGGGCCTCGTCCCGAAGTGGCGCTGTGGGCTCCACCCGCTTGTAGAACTCCATGCGATCTTTGATCCACTGATCGTAATATTTCTGGGGGGGCTCGTCCAAGATGAGCTGCATGCTGACACGCTCCCCGGCCCGTTTGCCCGTGAGCTGCACCATGCGTGTTGAGCCGGGCTTCTGCTTCCGAAACCCCAA
>VSDK01029014.1:555976-571241 GCA_009767595.1 Symbiodinium kawagutii
ATCATCATCATCATCATCATCATCATCATCATCATCATCATCATCATCATCATCATCATCATCATCATCATCATCATCATCCATTAACGACCCTGAATCCAACTAACTAACACATTCTGATTCTGGAATGTTTGCAAAGGTTTGTCCTGCTACAATTTCTTTGCATTTCGTTTTGGCAATAGTCTTCAGGGCCCTTCCACGTCTCCTTGTGGCCCTTTCCAAGCTGGTTGTATGCGGCCCAGGTCCTGAAAAAGAGTGAAGCCATGGTAGACTACGCTCCTCGGGACCAGTGAACCGCCTCTAATTGTGGTTCATGAATGGATCTATCCCTAGCCACTGGAGGCAACAAACCAGCTGCAGGAATCTACAGGATCACCTTGAAGACTGGCAACGGTTGTGCCACTTAATGCCTGCTGCCACACCACTTCTTGAACTTCTTCAGGTGGAGAGCATGGCACTGGAAATTTGGGGAGCAGGTGTTTTTGCAGTTCTGGGCCCTGGGACTCATTAAATCTTCACACTGCACCAAGCCGAGAACACCCCTGAACCCAAGGCCCGAACCATCCCCTGGTGTCGCCTGAGGAGCCCTGGGCGCAGCAACCCAGGTGACAAAGGCAGTAGGGTGAACCGCAGCCATGGTGCCAGCACTGCGATGCTCGCAAGCAAACTGCTGGAGCCGAACGGCCACCACAGAAGCAACCCCCAAACCTGTCAGACCCCAACTAGAAATCCGAGTCTTGTGGGGGACCCAGACATTTTAGGAGGGCCAGCAGGGTTACTAGGAGCAAGGGATTTGGTCAACTCAGATCTTGCATGAAGCTTTCCTGCTCAGACTTATCAGAAATTTTGAGAGCATGATGAGCATGCCATATCTTCACTGGATTTGCTGGCATCACAAAATGGTGGCTTCAGAGTTTGAAGAAAGACGTGCTCGGAAGCTTAGCCAATCGTAGCCACTCTAGCACATCCAACCACCGACTCTGTCTGCCTGTGCCAACTCAACAACAGGCGCTGGTGTGGCTAAACCAGGAAACTCCACACAACGCCTAGGCGCAAGCTCGAGCAAAGCATTTCTTCAAATGATATTCAGCTCCCCTTCCATCGAGGTGTTTTCGGCACTGGGGAAGTTCCGACCATCTCACAGGGAAAAACCACCGAAAACCTTTCCGCGGCGCATGTCCAACAAATACCGTGCACCTTTCCCAAGCCAGTTCAGTAGGAAACCACGACGTCTTTGCGAACCGTGGTGCGGGGCAGTTGCAAAGCCACGTGCCGCAGGAGCAACCACCTGCTCCAACAATCAAGGCACAGGGAACCGGGAGAGGAATCCAAAAATGAACCGATTGCTTGTCTCTATTAGTTGCTTTGTACATTGCTCCGGGATGAAATCAGGAGAATCAATGGCAAACTGCTTATGAGCAATAAGTAAGATTTTCGGTGGTTGATTCAGATCTATGTGCAGCCTATCGATGGTAGGTTGTAATGGCGCAATTTTCTGGGTGGAACCAGAGCAGAGTTTTCCTCATTGTCAACTGGTTCATTGCCAAGAATCAAGTAGTTCATAGCCATCCTGGATTAAAATATCACCCCTGTTCAATGTTTAGATCATCTACCAGGGATGGTCCATCTTGATGATATTCTATTTGCTGCTGAAGGTTGTATCCATCAACCAGCCTACTAATGTTCATAGTTACGCATTCTGTTGGAAGCCCACTTTCGTTGCTGTTGTTGATTAGCTTCACTACTATCACTGGGAATCAAGGACTTCATCGAGCACTGCCAGTTCCCAGAATAATTTCTTACCAGTTCACCAATGTTCACCAATGTTCACCAATGTTCACCAGCTCAAAAGATCTCAATGATTTACCATTGGGGTGATCAACCGGTGGACCTCCCACTGCTCCACTGTTCGCTCCTGAGGCAGCGCCATCCGCGGCCGCAGGGCCCGGAGGGCCCGCAGGGCCGTCCAAGGACGGTTTAAGGCACGCATGGCTCCTGGAGTTGGGAGGTGACTGATTCAAAGCAGGGGAGTAGCGACCAGCAACGAGCAAGCACCAGCGATGACCAACGACAATGGTTCATAGTGGTTCAATATGGTTTCTATAATTATGAATGTTTCATGATGCTGGTTCATTGCTCGTCATGACGGATCATAGCAGGAAAATGGTTGACTATGGGAGAAGCATGCCTCAGCCAGGGATGCTCAATGTTCCAAGGCTTGCGATTATTCCTTGTGAGCATCCCCCAAGCATTCCCATGCATTAGTAATAATCTCCATTTCTGGCGCAAAAAGACATCCAAAAAAATGATAGCTCCGAGGGAACCGAGGGATCAAGAATCAAATGACAATTCCAAATTCGGATGAGGTGATATGGCTTCCGGAACAGTCTGTGGTTGAAGAAACGGGTATCACAAGAACCAATGTCCCTTGGAAATGTAGGCAGCATCAGCGAAACCAGCACCCAGCTTCCCCAAGCTCCTAAATTGCTTGAAGAACTTGGTCAAGAGTTGTCAGGTGACCAGGTGACAACGCGAGAAATGTGCACTCGAATAGAGTAAAGCTCTCATCATGCTTTCAAGCCACACGGGCCAACGAAGTTGCTCACAATGCTTACCAAAAGACATCGGCATGACAAAGTTCCAAGCAGTATGTGAAGTGGGCGCAGATCAATAAAAAGGACTCATGAAACTTCAAGCCTATGACACCTTCCTGGAGCCACCCACAGGGCAAATGCAAGAGCGGCGTGATGCAAAAGGATCACTTAGGTTTTGGGCTACTCTACCAATGCCGAACAGGATGTCTTACTGCAGGTTACATGCATCTTGCCCTGTTCGTCCTTTGGGAAGAATAAGAATAGCCTCTGTCTTACACTAGTCGCCTTCGAACCGGAAAATATGGCTCTAGTCCAAACTGAATCTGCAAAGCTTTGCAAAAATCTTTCATGCACTCACTTTTGTTTGGAAGTGCACGCTATGTGCTAATGAGATAGCAGTTGCTGAGGGCAGGGAGAGAGTGGGAAAGAGAAAGAAAAGCATGAATAGAAAATAAAGGAAGAGTAAGAGAAAAAGAAAGAGAAAGATCGAATACATGAGAAAGCTGTAAATATCCCTGCTATGTACTGCAGAAACATGATATCTCTGGGGAATAATGCAGGCATTTCGCCTGTTGCCGTGTTCTGTGCCCAACCACTCTTGGACCACTGGTGTCACAAAGGCAGGGGACTTGGGTCTCTGCCTAGTGTTTCCCCATTGAAGGCATGCCATGACGCAAAGCTTTGCATGAATATGTGTGGGTGTGGGTGTATGTGTGTGTGTGTGTGCGCGTACGTGCCTAAATGCGCAGATGCAGAAACAGAATGCCAGAAATCTTAAGATTCTTTAGCTGCATGATTAATGAAGCATTTCCTATGGTCGTTTGGGGCCCTTCTCCAAGTGATCATGCCCTGGATGCCATCAGCACAGGTAGTTGACCTCCACGGCGTTCCCCACTCTGAGGTCTAGGACCGGCCCTCCTGGAGGTGGCTCTTTTCTTTTTGGAGGCTGCGAACCTGCGATACTAAGCGCAGCCAATAGGCTTTGAAAATCTTTGAAAGCCCAGCTGCCCAGCTGCCCAGCTGCGCCTCCTGTTTCAGGTGGATGACTTCCATCTCTTTCTCCTGGCGACCGCGGCTCAAAAAAAGCAACAAGTCACTGTGCCACACTGATCGTCGCTCTCGTCCTCCAGTTTTTTCATGTACTGGGTGATGGAAGTCATCATGGAGTCGCGAGCAGCTTGCCTGGCAGCGTTGGCTGAGCCGCTCACACCACATGAGCCAAGCCAAACCGATGGCAACCTGAGCCCAGACAAAGCGAGAGAGAGAGAGAGCTCTGTAAGAAACTTGGAGCGTCAAAACCCGGGCCAGGCTTGGCATTCTGTGGCTATAGTTCAACGGGTTAGGAAGTTTCATGTGGAAATCCAAGCGGCCAATAATCCCCTCGCGTTTGAGTTGAAGTGGCAGTGCTTGGCAGCTTTCTGAAAATAGATCAAGTATTTGTGCAAATCCTAGGCCGAGGTTGATGGTTCATGGTTGAAAGGTGGTCAAATCACCGTTGAAAAATGGTGAAATGATGGAGGTCAATTGGTCAATCAGGGGCTTGAGGTGATGCCTCTGACTTCCCCCTCTGCCTTCCTTCCCCGCGGTCGGTGGCCACGGACGCCCGACGACCTGGCAGCGTGCAGCTGGGGCAGGTATTGACAGCTGGTTACCTCTCGAAGCCCAAATGAGCATATCAATGTCACTGATTGAAGGGTATTGAAAGTGGCTGTTTCTGGAGCTAAATCAGGACACTTCAAGTATAATTCATGGTTAGCTCGCCACCAGCGGTTGGGAATGACGACCTGTCGAAGGTCTGAGGTTGTCACTCGAAAAGTCCATCTCCATCTGGACTGCCCCTGGAATTCAATGCCATGGAACAGCCCACCACAAATCAGGACTATGATGTGGGACAGAAAACCTTCACTTTGGAGGAAACACTCTAGTGAAAATCGTGAAGTGAGGTGGTTCCGCAGTTCGAACTCAAACGAACTCAGCTCCGCGTACCTAGTGGATCCCAACAGATCCCAACCCCAACGGCTGATATCTATGAAGTCCGATTCAGTTGGCCTTGTCGAATGGCAGGGCCAGGACCAACCTGTCAGGTGGCGGAGATGCACCATGGATTTTGGGCTATGCCAAGCAACCTTTTGGAGCCATCATCATTGATACTTGCCTAGAGCTAAGCATCGCACTGACCCAATAGGCCCTTTCGCACTGTATCAATGCCTAGCCTATGGAATGAGACCTGGCTGAGCCAAAACCAGCAGATGATCCTGGAATCATGGCTGAAGGTCAAGCCTTCTTGTGCGACATCCAATGGTTCGACCGGTACAGTAGCGGGCAACGACTCCAAAGTGTGGCTGTCTTTCTCAGTCTCAGGTTTGGGATGTCTTGGGAGTGTCATTTCATGTGCTTCAAACACGTCTCGAATGTCAGTAATGCTGACCACCTTTGGGCAAGTATAGATCGAAAACTGGATGAAGTCCTTCCAATCAAATCCAATCGCACCATCTTGAGAGTTGGGCAAGTGCGGCCAACTGCAAGTTGCAGCCACCCGTGGCCATGGTTCCACCCCAAGAGCAACAAACCACCAGTCCATCTCTATGACTCGAGAAGTCGCAACGCACCGCCACAATCAGGAAATTGCACGGCGTTTTCACGGACCGATTGGGACGCACCCAGTTACATCATGTGCTCCCCTGTGTTAGTGCTACCTGTGCATCCACAGCGGGGACCCTGGTCAAACTCATTGAATTGTTCCTGCAGCAGTTCGGGCCATGTTTTCCCTTCTCAAATGAGGAACTCTTTCCGCAGCACCCTCAGTCACTGCGCGGGCCGCGCATCTGATTCCTGAGCCATGCGGGAGTCACTGCGGGCACTCATTCAAAGACTCTTTGCCCCTCGAATGCTCTTTCCTTCGAATCTTTCCTAGCAGTTCTGTCTGGCGGGTAAAAAAGCAAAAACTCATCAAGAAGGCAAATCATCAAGTCCCATCCATTTTTCGATTAAGGGGTTGCCGCCTTGAAGAATAGGACTTCGGGTTTCCCTATGGGTCACCCACACCTTCCAAGTGCTGCTAAATCAACTGCTTCAACCTGGCTCGTGGCCCGATCTCACCCATCCCACCCAAGCCCCAACTTGTCCCAGTCTCAGTTTGGCTTTGTACCTTTGCTTCAATTGGTGCTGGATAGCTCCTCAAAGCTCGGATCAGCCCATGTGAGGCAGCCTTCCATGCATTCAAACAGGAGAGCCCAGGAGGGCTGATGGCTTTGCTCTGCACAGAATTGCCTCATTTGGCTGAACAGAATTCTGCAGCAGATATATAATTCTGCAGCATGAAGGTCAACAAGGATCCTGCCTCCCCCTAGGTCATGAATCGACCCATCATGGGCTCTATCTGTTCAACCAAGCATGTTGAAGTTCATGCCAATTCATTTGTGTGTGTGCATGCACCTGTGAACGAGCACACTTTCTTGCAATATAAACAATTTGCTAGGTTTTAAAAGTAAAACCAATATGTGAACATCTTGTACGTGGTGGTGGCTTTTGAAAAGCCAAACCACACCCTGGTATGGGTGGCTTCACGTCAAGTGGTTATCATTGAAATTCCTTACGGCAACAAGTCCTGAACCGAGTTTGCCAGTCACATGATGGTGACTGATGGCGACGCAATGAACATATATAACTTATAACTAGGAAAGATAGGGATGGCGATAGAGCCAGCAGTCCCTTATGACAGACCTACTAAGGGCATAGCCATCGACCTCTCGTTACTTTGCTATGTTCCTTTTTGCCTTCTGCTCTGCAAAGTAAAGCTGTTCTCAAACTCAATGTTCGCTTTGAGACTTGTATACCACCTGTATACCTCTCTTGTTTCTCTACGCAATGTGGCAAAGAACCACGAGTTTAGCACGTTCAAGATAGTCCTTTCATTGCTCCGGCTTTGTGTTTGTCCATGGTGGGTTCACTTTTCTCCTGCCAGCATTGCTGCTGCTGATGCTTGGCTTCAGACTTAAGATTGACTCACTGAGGCATAATCCGACGGGATTCCAAGGGTTGAAAGACACAATGCAAAGCTAAAACGGTTTGACATGTTCGATGAGGATCTATCAAAAAGTCTGTTTTTTCCCAGAATCGATCACGTTGCCGGTGAAAGAGCCTCCGGCTTCTTGCTGCCAATTGATGACATATCATCCTTTACCTTGCGCCAAGCATGAAATTGAAGGGTCCCCATGAAGTGGCGTCAGTGTCTGTGATCTGTTTCCGCCAAATCCACCAGGAAGAGGTCCTGGAGGTGATCCACACTCTCTCTCTACTATTTGGCATCTGGATCTGGGACCACACCCAAACCGAGCCGAGGCAACAGCCTGATCTTCCAATCCCGCCTGCAGCACTGGAAGCTTTGGTAAATTTCAACCGTGGTTTCAATCCTTGCGATGTCGATTTGTTTAACCTTCGAAACCTCTGCATGCCCAGGAACCATGAATGCATCCAAAGGATCTTCTGGACCACCAAAGCGAGACCTGTCAAAAGATTGCTGGCATGGAAGGCACCGACAGGTTCCGGGATGAGGCAAATTTAATCTCCATTTGTTTTCCGGATGTGCCAGGCCATATGGTTCCATCTTTCAGTGAACATTTTCCCGTCTTACAATCATACATGAGAGATAGACCCAACATACATACTAAACCTCCACAGTCACAGCAAACACCAGTTTTTGTTGGTACTCGTCGCAGGACACCGGCCTTTTTGTAACATTTGCAGTGGCGGATGCTGTGGCAGAACTTTCTTTGGAGCTCTGTCCGTCCCTTGGTTTTGCAAAGCACTTCACAGAATTTTCCAACCTGCAAATGCAGAACCATTCGGTCTCACAAGTGATTGACAGACCAGTTCCTCGTTCTGAGTTGCCAACTGCTTTCCTGCGCTGGCCTCACATGGTAAACACGGTTTGATCGCAGCAGAACGATTTATGATCACAACTTTATTGGCACAAAACCCTGGGCGGGCAAAGCATATGCACCGAACCGCCCCTGGGTGCCTCCGATGCACGGGTCGTCATGAAAACCCTTCGTCTTTCAACAACGCAATGAATTGATAACATGACTTTGTTCACCAACATTCCGGATCAAAATATGTGTTTGCTGCCCCAGGTTCGTGCAACACATCATCAATGATCTTGTCAACTCACATTTGTTCTGCACGTTTTACATTTCAACACTCTGTTCTGGATTTGTTTGCCTAACTGGGGCCAACAACAGCGGCAGTCCCAGCAGTCACCATACTGGCCATACTGGCAAAACTTCCATAACGCCTCAATGGGAGGTTTGGAGTCTTCCCACAAGAGAAGACAAGACAGGGACCAAACAAACGACCAATCCTGTCAAGAACCCTTCGGTTTCTGTACTCCAAGAATGTCTTGCTGCGCATGTGGTGCCACAGAATTGAATGGTGTAAGCCGTTTATCTACTTTAACCCCGCGTGTTCGTCCATCTCGATCGGTCGTTCTATCTACATGACAACTTGTTCACCGATCCATTTGATTTGATTTGTTTCCCTATTTATGTACATTGCTGATGGGTCTCAATCTATCTGCTTGTGGGCCCAACCCTACCCTGTCATCTCTCTCCATGTATTGATCGCTCTACCTGCATACCTACCTACCTACCTACCTACCTACCTACCTACCTGCCTACCTACCTACCTACCTACCTACCTCTCTATCTATCTATCTATCTATCTGATTCTATCTGATTCTATCTACCTATCTATCTATCTGATTCTATCTGATTCTATCTATCTATCTATCTATCTATCTATCTATCTATCTATCTGAGATTCTATCTATCTATCTATCTATCTATCTATCTATCCATCCATCCATCCATCCATCTATCTATCTATCTATCTATCTCTCTCTATATCTATTTATCTATCTATCTATCCATCTATCTATCTATCTATTTGTTTGTTTGTTTGTTTCCCTGCGCTTAGGAACGGGTGCCCCCAAGGCCTATGCTTCAGGCTGCAGGCGAAATGAAGGAGAGAAAGGTGAGACCAAAGCATGCAAGAAAACAGGGACAACAGGAATTAGCCGTTCTCAGATGGTCAACTCAAGCAGATAGTCAGGGCCATCGTCAGGAAAAGCAAATCAATCGGAGGAGAGATCAGCAACAGCCAAAAGCTCAGGAGCCAAATCAGTATCACCATCGGCAAGCGCAGCAGTAGAAGCACGGTCAATCCTCGCATCATCAAAGATGCGAAGAAAAAGAGGCGAAGTAGCAAGCCAATGTGATCTGTTGTGTGCCAAGCTCATCACAGTAGGAGGGGAATCCAGTGCAGTGTGAAGATGGGATGACGTCAGATGGACCCAAAGCTTTTCAAGGTATCTATCTATCTATCTATCTATCTATCTATCTATCTATGTATCTATCTATCTATCTATCTATCTATCTATCTATCTATCTATCTATCTATCTATCTATCTATCTATTTCTCTCTCTCTTTAAATATCTATCTATCTATCCATCTATCTATCTATCTCTAATGTTTGTTTTTTTACTTGTCTACTGATATTTTATTAACTCATTCATTCATTCATTCATTCATTCATTCATTCATTCATCCATTCATCCATTCATCCATTCATCCATTCATCCATTCATTCATCCATTCATCCATTCATCCATTCATCCATTCATCCATTCATCCATTCATCCATCCATCCATCCATTCATCCATTCATCCATTCATTCAGTCATTCAGTCATTCAATCATTCATTCATTCATTCATTCATTCGTTCATCCGTTCATCCGTTCATCCGTTCATCCGTTCATCCGTTCATGCGTTCATTCTTTCATTTTTTCATTTTTTCATTCATGCGTTCATGCGTTCATGCGTTCATGCGTTCATGCGTTCATGCGTTCATGCGTTCATTCCTTCCTTCCTTCCTTCCTTCATTCATTTGTTCATTCATTCATTCATTCGTTCGTTCGTTCGTTCGTTCGTTCGGTCGTTCGGTCGTTCGTTGATTCATTCATTCGTTCATTCATTCATTCATTCATTCATTCATTCATTCATTCATTCATTCATTCAGTTCTTTACTTTTGTATGTTTCTATTAGTTGCTGATTTACTAGTCATGTGTTTTACTTTTCATTTAATTTCATTTCTTCAAACATCTATCCATCTCGTTTCGTTTCCTTTCCTTTCCTTTCCTTTCATTTCATTTCATTTCATTTCATTTCATTTCTTTTTATTTTCATGTTCATTTTCATTTTCACTTTCATTTTCAGTCAGTCAATCCGTCAGCCAGTCAGTCAGTCAGTCATTAATTCGTTCATGCAAATATTCATTTATGTGTTTATTCAAGATCTATGTCGCTCATCTATTTATGCGTTTTCTCCACTTGTTTATTTTCTGTTTTTTGTTCATTGTTATTTTGCTTGGTATATTTCTTTATCTATTTTTTTGATTTTTTGTTCCTATTTGTTGATTAATTTGTTTTTTTCTACTTGTTTGTTCATTTGCTGTTTATGTCTTTATTTGTTTATGTGTTTATTTGTTTATGTGTTGATTTGTTTTTATTTGTTTTTATTTATTTTTATTTGCTGTTATTTGTTTTATTTGTTTTTATTTGTTTTTATTTGCTTTTATTTCTTTTTATTTGTTTTCATTCGTTTCTTTACTTGTTTTTAGCAATTTTCATGTGTTTTTATTTGTTTCTATTTGTTTGTATTTGTTTTTGATTTGTTTTTTTTTGTTCTTATTTGTTTTTATTTGTTCTTATTTGTTCTTATTTGTCTTTCATTTGTTTCTATTTGTGTTTATTTGTGTTTATTTGTGCTTATTTGTATTTATTTGTGTTTATTTGTATTTATCTGTGTGTATTTGTGTTTAATTGTGTTTATTTCTGTGTGTTTTTGCCTATTTATGTTTATTTTTGTTTATCTGTGTTTATCTGTTTATTTCTGCCTATTTGTGTTTATTTGTGTTTATTTGTGTTCATTTGTGTTTATTTGTGTTTATTATTGTTTTATTTGTGTTTATTTGTATTTATTTGCCTCTATTTGTGTCTCTCTCTCCATCGCCATCTGCTGTCTATTTGTGTTAATTTGTTTTTATTTGTTTATTTGTTTATTGGTTTGTTTGTTTATTTGTTAATTTGCTAATTTGCTAATTTGTTTATTTGTTTATTTGTTTATTTGTTTATTTGTTTATTTTTTCATGTCTTTGTCTAATCTTTGTCAATTGATTTATCTATTGTGTTACTTATTTGTTCATTTATTTGTTTCTTTATCTATCTATCAAATTTGCCGAGGCCAAAGCCTAGTAATCACTGTACCGTGTTCGACTTCAATCCACCCTGGGCAAAACAGTATTACAAGAATTGACCATCGTATATTTTTTTGCCGGTTCTGTCCCAAAAAGAAAATGCTTTCCCCCAGCGCAACATCCAGCAAACGAGTTAACCGCTGTAAACTATACATCCGCTACATCCAACAAAATTTGGGCAATGGTGGTCTTCATGACGTGCGCCCGGATTGGTGGACCAAGCATGGTATGCAGTTCGCCGAGGGCCAAACTGCATGGTGACCCTTTGGTTGCCAATGTTTATTATGGGGCAGTAGTTTGAGAATCAAACGCGTGGAACGCTGAAACGGAAAAAAACCTGCTATGAACGGTTTGGATCCCAAACAATTGACCCACCCGGCTTTTGAACCCCGATATTTTCTTCATATTGAAAAGCGCAAGACACAAATGAAAAATACGTTACCCGCACGTGTTTTCCTGGTAATCAAATTACTGTATTTCGATACGTGACCAAATTCCAAGGGTGCAAATGCTAAGCCGATGAGTCTCTAAAAAGAATAACGCATGGCCCTTCACATCCCTGGAGTTTATTCACCTGATCTGAAGGGCACGCTGCGAACACATTAAGCACAGCAGCAACTATTTTGTTTTGATGATTGGGGTCAATTTTTTGCCCATTTGATGCATATGGACGATGACACGAGGCCAAACTGAATCACATGATTCAAAAGAACCCATAGATGACTGGTCGATATGGCCACTTGACTGTTTAGCAAGTCACTTGACTAACATGGGTTTGCCACCAGTTTTTTCTGCGAAAAAAGGGGTCACTTGAGCGATCCATGCTCCTTGAAAATCAGCAACAAGTCATTGGACCCAAACTGTCAGTCGGGTCCGTCGCCCTCAATACTTGAGAAGTCACTTGACCATGCCAAAAAAAACGGGCTCGAAAATGAAAAGCAATGTCACATGACACGCAAATGCAGTATCATCACAGCAAATGGCCTTTGTTGAACAATAACCGTGAACCAGAACTTTTTCATCAAGCAGTACGCCATTGTCAATCACACGTTGCAGACATTTTTTTACTCTTTGGAGCAGACCTTGTTGCAGGCCAGTGCCGCTGGTGGAGCAGTCGGGCGACGTGGGTTGAAATTCATGCAATCAAACATTTTGCGTGAAATGCGCCAGTTGCGAAAAACCACATTGGATCCCGATGAACGGATAAATTTGAGTTTGCAAATTCGAAAACGTCAACGTCGAGAGACTCTGAGGTGGAAATCGATGCAATTGCAGCATAAACTGAAACAACCTTCATGGTGGAGATACTTGCGTTCATTGGATGGACGTTTTTCTGGGAACCGCCTCGCTCAACAACCTTTGCCCGACGAATTTACAGTCACGTTGGCGCAATTTTTTGCCGGCGTGCCGCAACCACCCATTCAACCTACACTATTGTCTGAGCCGTTTTGGTCACTAGACGAATTGAAAAATGCAGTGCGGCAGTTAAAAGATGACAAGTGCAGCGAAGACATGGGTGTGGTGGCTGAATTGGTGAAGTTTTTGCCGGACGAGTTCTTACTTGAATTGCTGTCCTTGTACAACGAAGTGCTGTTAGGTGGGAATGTGCCAGCCTCTTGGTCCATCACGCGGTTCATCATGTTCCCAAAATCCGAGTTTGCTCGTGGCACCAGTGATTTCAGGCCAATTGCACTGCTTCGCGTTTTGTACCAGATTTTTGGATACATGATTTTATCCCGCATTGAGGTACCTTTGGAGGCTTCCCAGCCGGAGGAACAACATGGATTCCGGCCCCATTACCGCTTGGAGGAGCATTTGATTACGGCCAATTTTGCCGTGGACAAACTGTTGACTATAAATGCGCCAATCTGGCTTGTGAGTTTGGATTTATCCAAAGCCTTTGACAAAGTGAACTGGAATAAATTATTGGTAGCACTTCGTGACCATGGTGTGTCTGAACATTTGATATGGGTGATGCGGTGTTTATATTGGCAACAAGTTGGATGTGTTCAAGGCACGACCGAAACGAGCGAAAATTTTCCAATCAACGCTGGTGTGCGACAAGGGTGTGTACTTAGTCCTCGCTTACTCCCTGCTGTTCCTCAATGGGCCATGCGCATGTGGCGTTCCACAGTCGAATTGGCAGGTGCTGGTCTTGATTTCGGTGACGGGACGCAACGCTTGTTGGATTTAAGGTTCGCTGACGACATACTCTTATTTGCACGGACAGGTGATGAACATTTACCTTTTTTTTTTGCCACCCTATTTCCTTTGAGTTCCCTCATGCACGAACTTGAAGAAGTTGGTCTCCTATTGAATGCTGAGAAAACAATCATTTTGACAAACGAAAGTAGGCCACCCCCGTTTCTCCTGACACAACAAGGTCGCAAATTGTTAATCAGAAGTGGGACATCAAGGCAGTTTGGTTGCATTTTGTTTGTGGGATCTGATTCCAGGACACAGCCGGGTGTGAACCACCATTTACAGGCTGCTTGCAAAGTTTTCTTTGCCAATCGCGAACCTTTATGTGACAAAAAAGCGCCATTGAAAGGCCAATTGCGTTACTTCGATGCAGTCGTCAGCCCTGTCGCTCATTTTGCTGCTGGACACCGCTCCATCCGTCAACGTGATCCGGATCAAATGGATGTTGCTTGCCGGATTTTTTTTCGGATCATCGTTGGCCCGCCAGGAAATGTTGATCGGACCAAGCCTTGGCACGAGATCCTTCATTGCTGGAATGCGCGTGCCCGTGCTTTTGCTTCGAGTTCTGGGGTGAAAATGTGGTTTCAACGGTGCTTGGAGCAATATTGGAAATTGGGTATGTACGTTGCAAATCTTCCTGCCGAGCATTGGGTTCGCCGTTCGCTTGCTTGGTCACCGGCAGGCCGTCGCAAATCTGGATATCCCCGGTACATGTGGCCAACCAAGCTCGTTGCCTATGCTCGACACGGACAACTTGGAGACTGGGAATTGGTTGCTCGTAATGCAAATATATGTGGCTGAATTTAACGAATGATTTTTGCAGTTTTTGTATTTTATTTTGCGTTTTATTTCACCCTTGCTGCGCCCAAAGGGGCTGCCGACCGGCATGCCAAAGTCACTTGATGTTCATGCTGCTCTGGTCACTTGACCTCTGAGCCAAATGCGGGGCGCGTGGACCCTCAGCGTCAAACCAAAAAGACGCAGAGTTCAATTGTGCGAAATCGGTGTGGAAAAGTATAAACTGTTTTTTGGCGTCCATGTACTGAAGGATCACCCATTTATCTGTTCAGCCCTGTTGAATAAATTTTCGTTTTGCAACCATGATTTACGTCCCGCACGGATTCGAATGGGGTGAACTGAACTTCACCGATCAATTTCACTAAGCTGCCACTCCCGCACCGCAGGGCCCATGGCGGATCCAAATCATCGTCACCGATTTTCGATTACAGCCCTGGGGGGAAAACGGCATCGATATCATCCCAACCGTCGTGAAGGAGAGGTCGCCGCAACGGCCATTGCAGGAGGATGGCCATACCTTTGTCGAAACGGAAATCAAAAATTCATGTTTGTCTGACGACGTTCTGCTACATGTAGCTGCAATTGCTCTCTTCAGCGCAGGATTTGACTGGCCAGTCCCCACATATATGAAGGTCACCATGAAGCAAATCCAAGGTCAAAGGGCCACGACTTCACGAGGACCCTTTGACGGGCGAGCGTGGTCGCATCCGCCGGGATTTCAATGGTGGGGGGCACTTGCCCATCAGTTGGACATGTGCTGGTATGCACCTCCCTAAACGGCATCATCACTGTTTGCGCTTGTAAAACAATCTACCGGTCGGAAAGCGCTCACGATCGCAGCCCGAAATTTTTTGGGAAGCATGGCAAAGATGTTGAGTTTCCAGCTCGCCGGAACATGTCCATCCTGAAGAATTTGATTGTACATTGGCAGAATGACTTGCAAAAAGCTGTCCGGAACATTTTGAAGCAACTCTGCCACAACACCTGCCTCATCAGGACATTTGTTCGACTTCATTTTGGTTATTGCTGCCTTCAACTCATCCATGGACCAATCTGGCTCTGATAGTTGGATGGTAGCCGGAATGTCCCCACTTGGACCCACGAAAACGGACTGAAACATGTTGGCAAAGTCATCTGGAGGAGGGTGTTGCGAGATTTGGCGTCCAGAGAACCCTAACCATTTCTTGCGAATATCCTTCCACGAACCTGCTTGCTCCAAGAGCACGGCCAAACGAGTCGACCTCCAGCCACGAAGCTCTGACCGGTGAAGCTGGCGAATTTGTAAACTCAGTTCCTTGCGCCGCTGTGGAATCCTCGATGCCCGGCGTTCTCTTCTCAATGTTTTCAACCGTGGCGAT
>VSDK01029022.1:1520-14503 GCA_009767595.1 Symbiodinium kawagutii
GCAACCTCTCTAGTGGCTTGCTTCATTGGACGATTCTCGGCTTGAGTCGTTGAACGCTTTCGACTTGCAGCTGTGAGACGGATGAGCGACGCCCTGTGGTCCACCTACTGAGATGAGTGAGTGCGGAGTGTCTTCTGTTTCAGCCTGTACATCTTAGTTCAGTTAGCTTGATGACTATGTTCGGAGGGGGCCGGTTTGCTTGTTTTGGGGTTGTTTTGGTTTGTTTGCTTGGTTTTTGTTTTGCTGGTTGGCTTGGTTTGGCTTTTTGGTTACCCCCTTTGGTCATCTTGCACTAATTGATGCTCATGTGAAATCATGTGCAGCCTTTGCAGCTTTCCGGACTAGTAGTGACCTGCATCGTGTGTGCAACAGGCACTTCCTGGAAAAAAAAAGGACTCATTAACGGGATCCCTGCTCTTCCTAGCTGTGGTAGGAAACCACTCTTTGTGAAACTCATGCTTATTCTTGTCCTGGGGAATCCACAAGGTGCGTTAAAGGCAGCAAGAGTGTGCGCAGGACAGCAAAAGTTCCATCAGTCGTGAACAGTCGCACCAACTTACTTTGCATGGCAACTTCACAATTCAGTCCTTCGAACAGGTAGTTACCATACCTGCCTAAGACATCCATAGAAGTTTCCGATCCGATATTGGCTCCGATGGACATCAGCTTCCCGGACTCACTGACATAAGGTCCCAATTACTCGGCACATAGTTGTCAATGCAGTCTCTGTCAAACTGTGAAGTCTGCCTCCCATGGCTCTGATAATCCAGGGTCGGCACTCTAACCTCAATATGCAGGCTGGTAGGGTTTAGGCAGTGAGAAGCTCCACGTTTTTGCTGGCTAACAAACTAGTGCCTACTGGATAGCGCGACAAGGGGAATCGAGTGCCACCACTCACATGCTCCTTAATTTTCGGGACTAGTGGATGAAGTGGGACACCAAGAAGAAGGTGCACATCCCCTAAGCAAATCACGAGAGCAAGCGGCTTCAATGGAAAATGCTCCTGGCATCGACAGACCTTCATGCTCCATTAGGAGCGAGGCCATCGCACGGTGCCCATCTCATGAATGAAGGCGGTTAAGCGCTATGTCAGATTAATGTCCACCGGGTGCACAAGCCAACAAAAAGGACGGGAACGACAGATCACCTAAGTAGGTGAACTGTGGAAACACGCTCTGAAGGGGCAAGTAGTTCATGATACTCATATTCAGTGCTTTCCGCAAGGATTGACATAAATGATGGAAGCCCGCACCGCTTCCGCAAAAAGCCTGGAAAAGCCAGAAAGGAAGAAGGTGAAGAGCTCTTCATCTCTCCCCAAAGATACATAGAACCGGAGCTCTTACCCATGTCCTTTCAATGGCTTTGCCAGGTGCACATTAAAGTGCTGCCAAGGACTGCAAATAAAACAGCACGGGGATGTCCATGCGCGGTCGAGCCCATAGGGCTAGGGTAAACGGCTACAGTAAAAACAGCTGCGGAAGAGTGATGAGGAAAGAGAAGGAGAGGGGGGAAGGGGGGAGAGAGAGAAGAAGAATGAAGGAAAGAGGCGAGTTGAGTGGCATCGGACGATTAGTGTGAGGATCGTCCTTGCCGCTTTTTGGCTGCCATTCGACGGATGTTCTCTTGCGTGACATGATTGTCCGCTTTGCGCATATCCTGATCATTCGGAAACTGAATTTGAGGGAAATGTGCATTCTTGAGCTGTATGAACTTTGCAACAAAGTTGTGGCGCTCCTCCGACCGTCTGGCCGGTGTATGTAAACAGGTGTGGCTTGCCCCAAGCCCCCCCTTCGCTGAAGGCTTCGGATTTTGTATGAACACGACAGTGTGATCCCAGCGCGACCCCATTTTTGAGTTGCGCTAAGACAATAATTCTTTATTCTTCTTGCGTTGGTGCGCAGCTCGTTGCTAAAAGCATCCAGCCCCTTGACGGTGTCTCTCCAAGCTATCTGGGCAATAGAAGTCTTGGACAAAGCCATTGCCTGGAAAGTCCCAGGTAAACCTTGGCCCCGACGCGAGCCAACTTGCCTTGTATACCATGGCCCTTACGCGGGCCAACTCACCTTGTGGTGCCTGATTGCCCAACATTGCCCAACATTGGCTTCCAGGCATTCGACATCATAGCAATGTCAGAAGCGCTCTCGACAAAGATCATGGCTACAATTATTGTTCTCGAGACATTTCTGACAGCTACATAACTGGCAGACTACACATGCGCAGAACTACTTTGCATTCAGTACGACAAATTTCCCGCTGGTTTGTCGACAAGCACACAGTGGACTGCTGGTTCGATCGGAGGCCTCGTAGGCCTCCACAAGCTCACAACAGCTTCAACGCTCCTCTGATTGGCTTTGTTCATAGTTGTAACGCAGCGAAGTGGTGAGGCGGGGAATTCATTGCATGTACATATTTTCGCAGCTTGCTGTCTTTGCTTCTTTTGCTTCTACAGCTTCGAAGCTTCGCATGTTTCACTTTGTTTCACTTTTGTTTCACCTGTTTTCTTTGCTTCTTATCGACCTTTGGTTAGTGCTACCGAGGCGATGCTGGAGAGCAAAAAAAGAGTTTTTTCACACGTTTCACTTTGTGTTTAGTTTGCGACCTAGAGTCATGTAAGATGACCTAGGCTGTTGGTTGTCGGTGTTTGCTTGTTCTGGTTGTGGTTTGCTGGGTGTTGTTTGGTTCTTGGTTTGGTTTTCTTGTTTGTTTCAAACGGCCATCTTACTTTTATTTGAGGATCTTATGATTCCTTTGCAGTCTTTCTGGACATATAGTGACCTGCATTTCGTGTGCAATAGGCACTACCCAGGAAAAAAAAAGGACGGATCGCAATCATTTGTGTCTTGTTGCTTGCCATTCATCCATCACCATGTATCATGCTTCAAGCAACATTTGTTTGCGCACTGTACCAGCTCTTCAAAAGGAGGGTCGACTGGCCCGGGCGTTAGCCCATTCTATGTATTTCGCCAGAATGTCCATAGCAGGAGTGTCAGCGTCCAGGTTGGTCCCAATTGCCATAAGCTTACCCGAGGTAACGTTCATAAGATCCCAATTGACACAAATTGTGAAGAGATTCGAGCATCATTTCCATTCGGTACGATGCTTTTACGGGTTACTTGGAACAGGATATTGCTGGCGATGAGAAGAGAATCGTTTTTTTGTGGTGACATCTTATGAGCGACTGACTTGTATCTTGGTAAATGCTTTTGTTTTTGTACATTAATTTTTCATGAATTCACAATTTGTTTCTCGTTAGTGTTTCAGCTACTTCGTAGTTTGCTCTCTGAGCTGTACAGTGCAATTGTTACATGTGACTGCAGCCCTAGTGCTAAAGCGGCGCTCCCGGAGAAAAAAAGGCAAACCAAGAAACCAGGAACTTGCAGAAGCAACCAGAACCACCCCCAAAAAGCCAAATCGGAAGAATCTACAAACATGCAAATGCCTTTTTTGTCATCTGAGCAGAATGAGTGTGGAGTTTCAGGGTCTTGAATATTAAGGACACAAGAGCACATCACGGGGTAATTGTATTTTTGTTTTTCTTGTTTTTGTTGTTGTTGTTGTTGTTGTTGTTGTTGTTGTTGGTGGTGGTGGTGGTGTTGTTGTTGTTGTTGTCGTGGTTGGTATTTTCGGTGTTGTTCATGTTGTTGTGTTGTTGTTGTTGTTGTTGTTGTTGTTGTTGTTGTTGTTGTTGTCGTTGTTGTTCTTGTTCTTGTTCTTGTTCTTGTCGTTGTCGTTGTTGTTGTTGTTGTTGTTGTTGTTGTTGTTGTCGTTGTGGTTGTTGTTGTTGTTGTTGTTGTTGTTGTTGTTGTTGTTGTTGTTGTTGTTGTTGTTGTTGTTGTTGTTGTTGTTGTTGTTGTTGTTGTTCTTGTTCTTGTTCTTGTTCTTGTTCTTGTCGTTGTCGTTGTTGTTGTTGTTGTTGTCGTTGTTGTTGTTGTTGTTGTTGTTGTTGCGTGTCTACATGTCCTTGACGCGCGCTGCGCGGTGGGGCGTCACCTCAAGACGCAACGCGGCGAAGCTGACCGCCGCTTCTGCGGATTTGTCTTTTGTGAATGTTTGGTTGCAAAGATTGATATTGATGGGAACCGAAAGTGTTTATGTCGGAAACAAATGTTCCACCAGAAGTAGGTTATGGTTATGGGAAACTTTGAACTGAACTGGGCTGAAACAGTTTTTGGAGGCAACCTTGGAAATTGCACCCGCATCCATATGTAATTTGCCGACGTAAAAATTTGTCAGGAAAACCGTAGGCTTCAGACATTTCTTTAGCATGAAGGTGTTGTGCAATCATTGTTTGGATGAAAACGACGAAACCTGATCAAACATTGTTGGTTTTGGAAGACCTCGTCCGATGTGTTGCGCCTGCGATCTTGAATTTTGGAGGTGAAGAGTGTTTGCGTCGAAAATCACGGAACCAAGCGGCAGCTGAGTCCCTGTCTCTCGCACAAGGTATTCAGGGGGGGAAAAACAAATTCAATGAAATTTCATGGCGGGCCCTCCCCCTCCTGTTGTCACCAAATGATCGTGGGCTCGATTTCCCCCCAGGCTCGCCCAGCAGCATGAACGAATTTGAAAATCATCGATCTCTTTTCTCCCTTGCCTCTTTTGTAACTCGTGTTTCCTATGGGTTTGACTTCTTGCTGCCCTTTTTTTCTCATGTTTGTTGTGCATTCATCAAGCGGCTCAGTTCTTTTAGATCCTTTCACATCCTTTTACCACGGGGGCCTTAACAACCTGTTTCCGTCTATCCGTTGGTGCCCATAATTTTTCTTCCTGGCATGGTAAATGTCCTTTTGTTTTCTCAAACATTTCTGGTTGTGCTTTCACTTGCATGCATGCCTCCACAATCGCTAAGCGTTTGAAAACCATTGCATGAAGTTTTCTCTATCCCTCAACTTTCTACTTTTTTGTCTCCTAGCTTTCGTTCCCCTCCCCCTGAGCTTCAAGTTGACCAAACAGGAATTTGCACAAACAACAAATTACAATTGTTATACATGTTTGGCAATCTTGCACCATCTTAGGCATCATTTTCCATTCTTGACCACTGCTATTGCTGCACCTTTGAACCAATCCGCCCAGCTCGCTTTGGTTCAAACTCCCATGTTCATGGTGGAAAACTAGATCACACAAACAATCCTCCAGTTGGTTGCGCCACAAGAAATCCATGCAAACATGAAAGACTAGATCACCATCATCGCTAGATCAATGGAATCTGGCAATCCTCCAATTCATTGCGCCGAGGTACTGTCGATCTGATAGTACTGAGTAACGCCAGCAGATCACAGTCACACGTGATCATGGTTCATTTTGAACATAGCCAGGTGTTTGGTTCATAGCCCATTGTTGTGCCAAGCGAAAACGCCATGGCATGTTTTTTTGGAATGTGAGGTGAATCGCTGCTTGCCGAAGATGTGCAGATACTCCAAATCATGAATGGGAAATTCATGGAGATGCAACTCTTGACCAATCACCGCCATTTATTTTCAGAAACATTGCAAGTTATTAATAGCTCTCTCGCTTTGGTACAAGACATCGAAGTGATTGTGGTTGATATCGTCACAATCTGGGATGGTCAAAACGGCAACTTCAATATGAGATGAGAGTTAAACTGGAGTGGGCAAAAAGCTTGGAAAACGAAGC
Organism: Symbiodinium kawagutii; assembly: GCA_009767595.1. Lineage (NCBI taxonomy): Eukaryota > Dinophyceae > Suessiales > Symbiodiniaceae > Symbiodinium > Symbiodinium kawagutii. The sequence goes on from VSDK01029022.1 coordinate 7,155, forward strand.
GCAGCCTTTGAAACAACAGCCTTTATGCGTTGTTTCAAAGTGCAAAACGAAGGACGCCATGTACAAGGAAGACTCGATAGCTATTCGGCTTTTTGATGATTACTTTTTGGCGATAGCTTATTTGCCTGTATGTGAGTATGTACATAGAAATGATTTCCATGTAAATCACTGCGACAACTGATGATTATTCCAGAGAAGTTGCTTAATGATTCGTTAACTTACAGCGGACTGTGCTGCTGGTTGATTTTGTACGTCAATCAACCATTATCATCAGTGTCAATTATCCATTGTCATCAACCGTGATCACGATCCATGGTCATCAGCTATGATCGACATCCATTATCATCCAATGTCAATCATCAGCCGAAGTCGATCATCATCCAATGTCAATCATCAACCACTGTCAACCATCCCATGATCATCACACAGCTTCTTCCCCGGTTCCGCCTGTTTCGTGAACCGCTGTGCTGCCACGACTGCCACCGTCGCAGGTCGTCCGGTGATGTCTTCCAGGCCACGGCCGCGCTCAGCATCTTTGAAGGCTGGGCCTGGGCTTGGTGGCGAACATGCGGATCACATGGTACGACGAGTGATGGAGGATCACCAGTGATGCTTTACGAGTCTTACTAGTCATGATTGACTAGGGTTTTTTTTAACTTGGAGCGGTCCAACTGGTGATGCTTGGTGATAATCGTCAAAGGGGTGGTGTAGCCAAGAGAAACCATGAGTGTCAAGAATCCAGTGGTTGCTTAATTATTTGGTTCTTTCAGGGTCTGGGGAGAGAATTGGAGGCTGCGAGTCTCCATGAACCAATGGGTATTAAGGTGATTGCCAAAGTGCAGGCGTTTTACACTGCTCAGCCATGAACTCCGAACTATTCAAGAGACCAGGTTGTAAGACCGTGTTGAAACACATGATGGTGATGGTGAACCAGGCTGGGTGATGGTCAATCATGTCCAACAAAGGCAGGAGCAGGAGCTTGTTCCAACATAGGGCACCTGGGCAACAATCACCATGTGACTGTCACGCCCTGCAGCCACCTGGTGTGGCAGGCCCTGCCTCCCGATCAGCCGGCGCAGTCAGTGGAGGCCATTCGGGGAAACATGGACATGTTGATCTCCTTAGATTCAATTTCCTTCGGAAACTGGGAAGAATGCATGTTCTTGATTAGCCATCATTAGCCAGTTGACGGAATATGTTCCTTTTTCTGATTGCAGTACTTGGTATGCACCCAAGTGGAAGTATGACGGCGTTCGTCCGTTTTGCTTTTGATGGAAATTCAATGACGTACCCCCATGGCTCAGCATTTGTCAACAACTGGTGGTGTTGGTTGGTCATTCAAAGAGGGAACATGACGCAGGATGAACGCATTAATTATAACTAATAACCTAGCATCAGGATTGTGAAGGGTATTCCTTCCATTCTCAGTCAAATTAGTCTGAAGAATTGTTTGTTGGTAGCATCATGCACTGTTGAACATTGGCCAACCGCCATATCCAATCCTCGTCCAATGTTCCGTGTTTGCTGTGCGTAGCACAGTTGCGGAGGACTGAGTCCCAGGGTTCCACCGAAATCGTCGGACCCGTGGCCAGGTCCAAAGCGTCTCTGCCGGAGCAGTGCATTGGAGTGTGAGCTCCAAGGACCGGCGGCACTGCTCTCCCAACGGTCTCCCGGGAGCCAACGAAGGGACCAAGTGATTGGCACAATAAGCTATTGATTGATGTGCTTAGGTCAGATGTCTTGTGAGGATCTTGTTGATATTTTCTTGGCTCATGGGGAAAAACATAGCTTCACTGCCCTCCGAGTTTCTCCGAATGGCCCATTGATGTCGGTTGATTTGTTCAACGCTGGGCTGCTGTGAAATCGTGCAACTTGGGGGTCATCAGGAGCCAAGTCTGGATGACCGGTGTTTTGCCAGTCCAAATCAACAGTTTTGGACGATTTTTCTTGAGTAGCACCATCCATGGCCGACTTGCTGCGTGCTTTTGTACATGAGCAATTGGTCGTTTCTCTATGAATGTTCATCATCATCATCATCATCATCATCATCATCATCATCATCTGTATATAGTTATATATGTATAAATATATTTATATGATTATATATAGAGAGACAAACTCATATGAACAGCCTCTCCATTTCCTTCTCATTGGCAAGGAGAAATCGGGTTTTGTGCAGAGACAAAGGCCACTGAAGAGCGTTTCGTTGAAGTTGGCCAAAGGAGACGGCAGCCAGAATCTGAGAGGGTCTTAGATTGAACCCAGCAAGCCTAAGAATTACCGCGATGGTGCTGTGGGTTGGTTGATTCTATAATTGGTAATTTGACTTGATTTTATTGGTAATTGAATTCGTGATTTAAAGGTACTATTTGGAACATATTTGTTTGTTTGCAATTTTTCAATTTGAATCTATTGTGAGTAACGCAATCTTATTTTACGAAATTGAATTCCTGATAAAAGTTCATTGATACTGATTGAATTGTTGCCAACAGAAAATTAAGATTTCTCGGAAAGATGATGATTGATGCGGGCTGATTAGATTACCAATAGAGGGGACCAAGCAGTTTAGTATTGCCAACTTCGGGCTTATGGGTGTTGATTAACAAACAGGAGTAGTTGATATACCCTAGCTTTGCATCATCCAATATTTGGCCATAGCCATTTCACTGGAAATAATATCCCTGTAGAAATGCGTAACTTTCATGAGCATTAGTCAGTGATGCCTGCTCAATGCACACACATGTACAAAGCATTGTTTTGGTCATGGCCTCTAGATTTTCGGTTGGAGTCATCAGCTGTTCAACATCAGAAAAAGGCGAAAAAAACAACCCACACGATGTCGATGATGCAAATTTGTTGTTGCCATTAATCATTGTTGCCATGGATGTTCCTGTCGCTGCTGTCGCTGCTGTCGCTGCTGCTGTTGTTGCTGTCGTTGCTGCTGCTGTTGCGGTCCTCGTCGGGCGTCGTCGTTAGTATAAAACCATGAACAACCTACCACGATGGTTCATTAATTCTATCATGAGACCGAACAGCAAGAATGCATAAGTCACCATAGTTGAATCATTATGGATGAATACTGTAGCCACTATGGCTCATAGTGTATCCATCAATATACGTCAAGAAGTAATTATATTCTTCATATTTGTTTCCATGTTTTTTTAAATCATGACTGAGCATGGTATAACCATAGTGTGATACTCTTTGCATCTCTAGAACGAATATGTAAACCCTGACTGTTTCGCATCACCATTTTGTTACACAGTGCTACCATGATGTCACACCTTCTTCTCCAGTTCCTTCCCCTGAGGTCCAACTGCGGCCGCACGTTCCAACTCCGCAGGCGACCGGGCGATCTTGGGTACCATCCGATATCTTCATTAGGGTACCGGGCAACTGGTAAACCACCAACGATTCGTTCAAGTTTATATACCAATCATACGTAGTCATAAACGCGTTCTCAGCCCTTGTGTACCAAGTGCCAGATACTGCTTGTCAAAACGATCTTGATGATTGCGGGTGTATCTCAGTTCCATTCCATGTCTGTTGGATTGGTTGGCACACATGAGGAGACAGGATCTCAAAATGGGAACCCCAGAGTTGACCAAGCCATCGAAATGGGAACGCTGAAAGGATCGAGTCCTGTTCATTTCAAAACAAGGATCGAGTCCATCGTCAACTCATTTTGTAGACGTTTTTCGTGTATCAGCAGAACTATTTTATCTTCATCCTGCTAGATCTTCACATGGAGCGCTAGATCTTCGAAAACATGGAGCGATCCAAAGATACAAGGGGGACACATGGCGGCCATGAAAATTGGTGGCCTCACCTTAGATCACTCAGATCTGCCTTGAGAAACATGGGACTCCACATGGCGCCGGTGCCTCGAAGGAGCTGCCTGGGGCTCCGGCGAGCTCCTGATCGACGGGCGGCAATGTATCCGGCAGGTGCCGGTGAAGCGTGGTGACCAACGACGAAAGGTACCACTGGGGCTACTCCCAGTGATGATTTGGTTCATTTGACCTGCAAGAAATGGACATTTGATCATCCAATTCCTTGATGTTGATTCAATGGTTGATTTGCACACATTGAAATTGATCAACATTTAATTTGCCAAGATGATTTTAATGGCAAAAAAGGCATGATTTTATTGATCTAAACCCACGATAGCCAAGAAGCACAGTATGGGACAAAACGGCAAGATCGGTGCATCCAATGCCTTCATTCTGGAACCTTTTTTTGATGAGAGTATGGTACATTGAGGCCCAGCAATTCACACAGTTGCAAAATAATGGAAATAGTTTATTAATAGTTTTCGGCTTCCAAGAGGTACATGTGTGAACATGGTTCAGACTTCAGACTTGAATGTCTCCACAGATTTTTATGAATATGCTACCAGAGCAATAAACATGGTACTCTCCTGCCTCCTTCAGGCTGGGAGTGGTCCGCCCTCACGGGGCGCAGCTGAGGCGGGCCTCTCTGGGGCTGCTCCTACCCGAAACGGTATCTTACTGCATGTCACTGAGGGTGAATGAGCTGGATAGTGATGATTTAAATTGTTAATAATGCTTAGTGATAGCTTAGTGATGGTCAACAGTTGTTGAGAATAGTGCAAATAGTGGCTAAGCAATGGTTAGACAATGGTTCATTGATAGTTGATCTATTGCTTGCTGATTGATAATCACTGTCCATATGGACTGATGGTGGATTGATATATTGGTTCAAGATGGTCCACATGGGTTAATGGTGGTTAAGCATGTTTTTTTTGGCCAATGATTTTTGTGGAGGAACTTCAATTTGTCCGGGTATGCTTTATTTGGAACCCGCAGTCTGGGGGTAACAAGGCATAGCAACGCCTGTCCGACGGGCACTTGCGTCAGGTGGCAGCAGCCCCTCCAGCAGAGAAAGCTCCAGGCAACGAAGCGACAGCTCGCCTCCAATTTTGCCCAAATCCACGGTCAAGTCATCCACATTTGGTGATGATACTGCTGATATTAGGTGCTCCTTCCAATTTTGCCCATGTGAATCTGTCATCCGCAGTGCTGCTCAGCTCCACTTTTGGGTCCAGATGATTGGAATTTCATGCCAGGTCAGCCACTACTGTGGACTGTCACTGGTAGAACTCAGGGGCCACAAGCCACCAACGGTTTCTCACAACAAACATTGGTGATCCTCAAATGAACGTGATTATAGACAAGTCATGAATTACGAAAAAATATATGTAGCACTTGCAACTAGTCAGGTGTGCTTACTAGTTGGGTGACCATTCCTGAAAGCCAAGAACATTTGCAGATCGCAGGTCGGACTCGGCCAAGCCAGTTGCCAAGGTTGCGAGGGCCTGCGGCATGAAGTTTTCCGTTAAATCTCGCAGGTTGAGAAGTGGGAATCTCATGGAATCTATGGATTTCAAGTGGGTCAAATCTTCGAGATGGATGGTGATCGTTAGGCATGGATCGGGTTCGTTTGCTTGGCCCGGCAATGGTTCACACGTAGCGATAAACCCGTGGATCTCAGCACAGAGGGGATCTTTTTGGTCTCCTCGCTGCAGGGGAGACTCCGCTGGTGAGACATCGACAGTGGTGACCCAAGTTGAGGGCTTGAACAGCCAAGGCTCAGTTTTTTTTGTTGCGACAGTTGTGCTTTAGGAGACGATCTCGATTATTCCATCAGACATGATGGTGTGGGACGTCTCTCTGACTAAATCGACGATTCACAGTGATTTTCCAACCAGATCGACGATTCACCATCATTTTGCAGCCATATGCATGATTCACCATCATTTTCCAACCAAGTCTTCACCATGATTTAGCCATGAAAAGCATCCACCTGTCAGACCCTTAACAAAGCCGTCACCGAGGTTGGCAGACCTCCACTGGTGCCGAAGACTGAGGTGTGAGCAGCAGATCTCATGAAGTCACATGGGTTTCACTGGGTGCGGACTGATCACTGGCACGAAATGATTGATCCTGGCACGGATATTGATCATGTCAATCATGTCCCAAGGCTTTCCCGCGTCCCAGGTCCCCCAGATGTGAGACTGGACCTGGAAACTGTGTTGATGGAAACATCCATTGGGAAGCCTTGTTGTGACCACGGATTCTCGAGGTTTCCTGCAGATTTTCCCACCGTTTCTGGGATCCTCCCCGTATCTTGCGGTTGGTTGCGGGAACCGGGAAGCCCTGTGGTGTGGCCTGGGAGGTGGTGGTCGGCCAGCAGCCAAGCAGCAGGCGGTGTTTCTTCTCGTGACCGAGCACCCCCAACGTCCAAAATGACAAGCTTGGGAAAGCCAATGATTTGCATGGAGGGACTTGTGGGTATGTTGATTCTTGGTAGCTGTTTTGCTCGTAGAGATTGTCACTGACTCTTTGTGTGCATCTTTTTGCTGCTGTGGTTCCCAGTGTGATTCTTCCCTGCGCAGTTCGTACCCAAGCCGGTCAAATGTGCCAGCTCTGGATGACGAGGTTCGGATGGGACCACGGGAACATACATTTTTTTAACTCGTTGCCCATCGCGATCTGAACAATCACTGATCTACCTGCATTGACTTCCTAATGTCAGTTGAGAAAAAGAGGCTCTCAGGTAGCTTCCAATGGTACCAAGTATCATGAGCTATGAATCATGATATCCCTTGTAGGTATCCTTTACGAATGGCCCATCTTCATGTTGATGCGATCGCGCAGTCTCGGCCGAGCAGCGCCTCGTACCAACGTGCAGCTGCTATCTATGCTGCCTTGCCCAAGACTCCAGGCCCAGCATGCCAAAGCTGTGACGTTTGAAAAGAAAGCAACAAAGAAAACAGTAAGGAATAAAGGAAATAAAATTCCCTCAAGCATGCCAAAGCTGTCACGTTCAAGGAAATAATTACCAGAAATATACGGAAATAATGGGATATATATATATATATATATATATATTCAAAAAACACTGAGGGATCTGAGGGGATGAAGAAAGCACGGGGTAAATCCAGGAACAAACTGATCGGGAGTGAAAGCACAGGGTGAAAGGAAGTGACAGGAAATCGAGAAATAGGAATGAAGGAAATCAAGGACAAATTGCAAGGACAGCAAGGAATAAACTGAGGAGGTGGTGTGAGGACATCTTGATGCCAAGCCATGAACTCTTTGAGACTGCCAGAGGCACATATGTAGTCATCTAGAAATCTTAAAAACATTCCTGCAAACCATTTGGTACTATTTATGTATTTTTTTTGTTTCTTGATTTAATTCCCGAGAGCGTCTGCGAAGGGTTCTTCGTAAAAAAGCAGCCGTATATAAACATCTGCACATCAACATCTTGACATCATCACATCTGCACATCAACATCTTCATCAACATCTTCACATCATCACA